>PYSP01000290.1:0-48716 GCA_003049395.1 Pseudohalonectria lignicola
CCCCCCGGTCAAACACCCCTCCTGTCACTCCAACCAGGCGCCTCAACCAGCTCAACCGCCTCACGCCCCGTCATGACAGGCGTCCTGATATCAAGATAGAAGCCCGGCACCTTGGCCCCCTTGGCCTCGAGCGCCCAGACCAGCAGCGCGACCCAGTTGTCCCCCTTGTAGTTGAGGATCCCCTCGGGGACGGGGAAGCTCGTCTGCGGTCCGATGTTGCTCGTGTACCGTCCGAACTGGAACCCGTTCACAAACAGGAGGGCACGGTATATGCCCGTTGGCGTCGTCGTCGTCTGGGTACCCTTCTCAAACGCGAAGGAGACGGGCACATCGAACCTCGGGGACGGCAGGGCCAGCGCCAGCTTCGCCGTGAACAGCCTCGCCCCGGCGCCGGGCACCCCCACGTCCATCGGCGAGCCGAGGCGGAAGCCGCCTCCCTCCCCAGCAGCCAGGGGCGGCGACGGCAGGTGGTAGCCCATCCTCTCGGCGAACCACCCGCCCTCGTTCAGCGGACCCCTGGCCTTGTCGGCGTAGTCCTCCCCTCCCAGGTTCCCCGCGATCCGCCAGTCGACCACGGCATTAGTGGCCTTCGCCTCCGCCGCCGCCGACCCCCCGCCGAGGAACGCATAGTCCAGTATGCCCCTCGGGCTCTTCATCAGGTCCTGCCCCACCACGAAGTTCTGGTCCAGGCCCATGCTGTCCACCACCACGGTGAGCACGTGCGCGCTCCCGACCTCTAGCTGCGTGGGCGATGGCGACGACGACGACGGGAAGTTGTAGGTCGCCGTGTTCTCGTCCGCCCGCGCGCCGCCGACCCACGAGCCCAGGAACGCCGAGTCGAGCCAGACGGAGCTCGCAAAGGCCTGCCCGCCCTTTGTGCGGATGCGCAGCGCCGACTCGCCGCCCGTCGCGTTGAAGCGGCCCCTGAAGACCAGCGCGCCCGCGTGGAAGCCGTAGTCGGATCCGAAGAGGGACGTCGGCGTGAGGAGGCGCTGCAGCGTGTTGTTGGACGTCGTGTGGTCTGCCTTGACCCAGGAAGTCTCGCCGTCGTCGCCGTTGTCATCGCCGCTGAAGCCGGCCCCCAGCTCGGGCAGGGAGTCGACGTAGTGCCACTCCAGCTTGGTCAGGTCCGGGACCGCGAGCTTCATCTGCGGCACAGGCACGCTCGCGACCCAGGTGCTGAAGTTGCTGACTGTGTAGTCGCGGTCTTGGCCGTTGATCTGGAGCTTCGTGACGCCGGGGGGCACGCCGATGAACTCCATGTCCGTGGTGATGTTGAAGTCGGCACTGATGGACAGGGTGTCGCCCGAGACGATGGAGGCCGAGCGGACGAGGTAGCCCCCGTTGATGATTATGCTTGAGTTGTTGCCGAGCTCGGGAACCCAGTAGTTGTAGGCCGAGTTCCTGTCTGTTGAGGGGTAAGGGGGGCAAAGATTTATGAATAAGGGGCTTTCCAGTGACATTCAGAACGAAGGACGGGGGAGAGGTGGGAAGGGGGCGGAAGACAACAACATTATGAGGGGCACATACCGAGAACATAAACTATGAGATTTCCAATCTGGAAGACACGCCGCTCAGCCGTGGTGACCCACGCCACAGTGAGCCAGTCCTCCAGGTCCCAGAACGTCACGCCCTCCCCCTCCAGCACGGTGCCGTTCTTGTAACCCCGGATGCCGATCTCCCCGACCTCGTCCACCTCGGCGTACACCACCAGGTGCGTCCTGCCCGCCTCGTCCCTCATCCAGGTGAAGATCTCCACGGCGGCGTAGAGCAGGGTGAAATCCCCGCCCAGGGGGTACTCGGTCACGTAGACCTTGGAGTCCCGCCTCCCCATGGTCATGATCCCGCCTCCGCCCTTGGGCAGGGCCTGGAAGTCGAGCGAGGTGGGGAGGTGCAGCGTGTAGTACGTCGCCGCGTCGCGCGCGTAGTTGAGGTGGCGCACGACGAAGAAGGACCCGTTGCTGCCGAGCACGGGAGTCGTGGTGATGCCAAAGTTGGCGTTGTAGTAGTTAGTCGTGTTGGTGCCGCCCTCAGCCGTGAGGTAGCCAGGCGACACCTTGAGGAATTGCGCCTGCAGCTTCAACTCCGAGTACTTCTCCCGCGTGATGGTGCGGTCTTCTTTGAGGGCCTAGTTTTTTTGTGGTGTTTTTTTGGATTTTTGTTCGGCGCGCCCATGTTAGCCATATCCTGGGCCTGGGATCGTCGACTGGCAGGGGAAATTCACATACGGCACCGTAATCATACGACGTATAGCCGCCCGGATGACCCAGGTTGCCCCAGTTGGTTCCCCCAAAGATCATGTAGATGTTGAAGATGGTGACCCCGGCGCCGTAGTTGTTCTTGTAGAACACCCTCTCGAACTCATGGTTGACCAGTGCAGCACAGTTTTCGAATCCGGGCCCGCCAGGCGGATCGAAAGAGCCGCCCTAATAGTCAACCCCAGGTCAGTTTCTGGGTGCCCTCGCTGGCCAAGGCAGGATGGCAACTCTACGGACTTACTTGGAACTAGACGGTATATGGAATTAGCCGATGCATTCGTGCAGTAAATCACGAAGCTCCGGACGTTCGGGGAGAAAAAGCAATGAACGGCTTACCTCAAGGATAGAGTACGGTGTATTCGGGCTGTTCCTCTGGTGTCGTTCGTACCAGTTGGTTGGAAG
Source organism: Pseudohalonectria lignicola (assembly GCA_003049395.1). Lineage (NCBI taxonomy): Eukaryota > Fungi > Ascomycota > Sordariomycetes > Magnaporthales > Ophioceraceae > Pseudohalonectria > Pseudohalonectria lignicola. The sequence continues at coordinate 2,661 of PYSP01000290.1, forward strand.
CCTTCCAGCCGGCCAGGTGGTTGGGTTGGCGCAGTCAAACCCCAGTGGATAGCCATCGTGTCCCTGATCATAGCAAAAATAGAATAGTTAACATTAGTGGGCCAGCTGGGGGAAGAGGAACCTAGAGCTTAGGAGCTAGAGTTAGAGCTAGCAGATGACCTGACATACGTAGATATCAACCTCCCCAACACCAGTCCCCGGCGCATTGTGGCCAGCCGGGCTGGCGTCGTTGCTCATCATGGGGACGACCACGCCCGCCTTGCGGTACTGATCGATGACGTGTTGAAAGTACTGCCCGTTGGGGAAGCGGATGCCCGCAGCGGCGTTGGTGTACTCGTTCTCCGGCTGCAAGAGGATCACCGGCCCGCCATTGGTGATCTGGTGCTTGGCGATGATGCGTCCTATGTTGGCAATGTAGCTGATTTGTCTGTCAGGCTGGTGCGAATTATTGGCGGGCCGAGGACCGTCAAAAGGGGAAGAGATTGTTGATCAGAATGCTGAGAACCTAACTGACTTCTCCGTTGCGGCGAGATAGTCGGAGTCATTCGTCCTCGGGTGACCCCTGACTCTCTGCAACCAGCCAGGGAATCCACCTCCTGAGACTTCGGCGTCTTTTTTGTTTCATTCTCCCCCAAGGCGTTTGTCAGCCACAAACAGTGCATCAGCTGCACTGGGCGGCTCACTCGTACGCTAAATTCAGTCCGCCCAGTTCGCCCAGTCCACTGAGTCCACTCACTGATGTACGGCCCAGGTCTCGCGATGAGAAACATGCCCGCATCCTTGGCGGCCTGGAAGAAGGGCTCCAAGTCAAAAACCCCCTCGGCCCTGAACTCGCCGGGCTTCCCCTCGAGTAGCGCCCAGTGAACGTAGAAGGAGATGGTGTTCAGCCCGAGCGCCTTCACCTTCTGGAACACATCGAGCCAGAGCGAGGGCACGGGAAGCCTGAAGGGGTGGAACTCCCCGCTGAAGATCATGACCCTCTTCCCGTGCACGAAGAGGGACTTGTCGTCCCAGGTGACAACATCCTGCAGCGGGGGGCCCTGGGTAGCGCTGTCGTCCCTGATGAGCATCGACGGCCGGCCGCTAAACCCGAAGGCTCCGCATCCCCTTTGCAGCGCCAGCGAGGCGACTGTCAGCAGGCGTAGGAACTTCATCTTCCTTGACTTGTCCTTATCATGCGCTGTTCTCTTCTTGGTGTTCCTCTTCGACTTCGACTTCGAAGTTTGAGGTCTTTCGAGGGAGCAATGCTTGAATTTGGACGGGCGGCAGGCGAGGAGAGATTCCAAGGCGCGTCCCTCCAAGCTATATATTGAAGTACATCACTTCGGTGTGGTCCCAGAACCTTCCAAGATCCTGGCAATCAGTAGTGTGTGCTACGTCGTGAAATACGAACGGATGCGCAGAGGCAGGACATATTGCGTCTGCTGCGTTCTGCAGGCACTCGCCTTGGCCCGGGACCGCGGCAATAACGAGATGCCATCGTGGTTCGTGGAAACAAATTGCTAGGCTAATATGTCGATAGAGGTGAGGGGGAGAGAAGGCAGAACGCTGATTCCACCTGATTGAAGAAAACGAGCCCGTAGCAGAGAGTCTGGGAGCGAAGCCAGGTGTAAGAATGGATAATACAATGCGGATGGATAAATAACTGCCCCCAAGAACGGACCTAGGTAGGTACCTAGGTATCTTTCAAATGCTGCTGGGAATCTGAGAAGAGGTAGCCTTCCGCAGAGGGCACCCGTTTCCCAAGGGTCATCTGCCATTTTATTTTGATGCGTATCGATGGTGCTATTAGCTTAACAAAGTGCGCTGGTGGGGGTTCTTTCTCTCCCAGTTCTTTTATTCTTATTCTTTTTTTGTTTAGAGATTTTTCATTGAGGAAATTTAATTTTTTTGACTCGGCGGCAGGTAAACTATTTCAGAGTAAGAAATACTTTTATTATTTGAACCTGTCGTTTACGCTTCCTTGTCCCCTCCTTAAAAAAAAGAGTGGTTGTATCTCTTTGTTGACACCGCTCAATGCACAAGGGCTTAATCCTTCAGCTGCTAGTACGGAGACTTCAGACCTACGTATTCCGAACTCATAGGTACCTAGGTAGGCGAACAAACCCTACCTAATCCGCCAGCGCTGGCGCCAAAGCAAGCAAGCTGAAGCCGACGTCGCGTGCAACGTTTTGAATGAACTCCCGGACCTCAACGAGGGCCTTCTCGGAGAGGACGTCATCAGCCTCACCAAACTCGCCCCAATCTATAGCGCCCTTGTGATCGCCGTCGAGCTCGTACAAATGATTGTCCTTGAGGGACTTAACAAAGCAAGCATAATGGTAATCAACCTCGGCCTCGGGGTCGGCGGGGGCCTCCGAGTCCCCCTCCCGGGCAACCGTAGCATAGGCTGCCTCTAGCTCCTCGTCATCTTTTAGGACGGTGGCTCGGTCGAGTGGCTCATGGACATGCACGAGTCTAGGAGGCGGGAGAGGATCGCCTCAGGCTCTGAAGTCATTGACCATGAGCTAGTTAGGACGACGAGCGTGATACGTGAGCAGGCCCTGCCTTCTGAGGTTCTGCTGACCGATGGAGTTGCTCGCCGGTCCGTTACTGACGGCATGTAAAATGCCGTAGAGGCCGTATGCGTTGTTGATAGTCTGCTTGTACCACATCACTTTCTCTTCTCCGCCACTTCGTGCGTAGTCGGCAACATCCTTGTCCTTTTCTGCGACCTCATTGTCGTAGTCAGGCGAGGTTGGGAAGACAAGGACTAGGGCCAGGACCGGGCGTGGCACCAACGCGAGAAGGTCGATAGCATCTAGCGAAAAGACGTCACGGAACGCCAGGGCGGGGAGACACCAAGCTGGTGGATTAGCTTGGTAAAGAGCTCCGGGTTGGATTCGAGAGGGATGTAGTGCTTTCGGTACTGCATTTCCTCCACTGTAGCATTCTTCGACCCCAGACGAACTTTAGCAAGTCTGGATATCCGCCTGGAAATCTGTGGTCCAGCCGTGAACAGGTGAAAGAGCCAGCAGGCTGGGCTTAGTCGGATAATATGTTGGGCCTACCAAACTGCAGATCGTGGGGAAAGCGGGGATGAGTCAGCTTGGTTCGGTTCCCGCTTCGTCCCTCGGCCGGGCGGGCGATAGCCAGGCGCAACATCTGCAGGCTGCCCCAGAGACCTTGCCTCGACTGGCGGGGCTCTGCTCCGTATTTGAGCAATGTTCTTGCGGCTTCGTGCCTCAAACGTTCGGTGGCCCAGGCAAGCGCCGTCCTCCCACATGCGTCGGGGCGTCGATCGCATCGGGCGGGCGCGGACACTGTCCAGTGCCAGCCAGGTATTCGTCCAGTGTCCCGTGACTGCGATCGATTCCAAGCACCACCTGGTGGAGATCTCGGTCCTGCACAAAATCTTCGATCAAGCTGGCCGTTGGCTCCCCAAACAGCTGGCCAACGTCGGCAAAATCTTCGACTTCGCGGATGTCTGGGCCGCCTGGTCTCGCAACCAGAGACATGAGAACGTTGTCGATCATAGTTTCCTTTGGCGTGCTGAACCAGCCGATGTAACCATTTCCCCACAGCAAACAGGTTTGACTAGTTGGGAGCTATACTTTCCGATTTCGTCATCGCAGTCACGGCTGGTTCCCATATCGAGAAGAAACGACACATCTTCAACACTGCATCGTGTCCGGACGCTACCTAGCAGTAGCGGGTTACATACTATTGTCCCATGGAATGGTTAGCTTGTGGATCACTCATCTAATTAAGCCCTACGGAGTAGAACAGCAGCATGCAGGGGATTTGGGTCACTTACATAGAGGAGCCCAAGGCCGTAGGGGTCCACATCGTTGATCGGTACTTGTCCAGATATTAGGAGCCTCCTGACCCCATCCACATCTCCAGCATGAGTGCAGGTGAGAATGGGAGTCAATTGCGACCGTATGGCGGGTGTGCACGCGAATATTGATCGGAGGTCGTCTGAGACTGAAGGTGACCGTGATGCTCCCGAGAGCATGACCGACCCAAGGGGGCAGGAAGTATCTAACGTCGGCGGCGAGCCGCCAGTTGCGCCGGCATGTCTGCTCGCTACATGCGACGAGTCCAGAGAAGCACTGGGGCAAATTTGCACATCCGAGAAAAAAGTCGCCAAGTCACTCCGTCATAAACTTCGGAGAGCGCAGGACCGCCCGGTAATGGCACCTGCATTGGCAATCTTGCAAGCATTGTAATGGCTCTAGTCGGCGGCGTGGCGATTGATCCTTAAGGGCAAGACGGTTCCGATACACCATTTCCTCGTTCATAGAGTATGCGTTGTCCAGCTGCTTCGTCGTCTGAAATATCTGATCCGATTCGGCGCCGTCTACTTGATGCCTGGGAGTGTCTTTCGCCTCGATGAGAATCTTGAAGTGTCGTTCCATAAATGACGTTTGCCGCTCCTCTGCCGTCTCCAGCTTCATCTCCAACTGAGATATACGGATCCCAGCTCTCGCGCTCGACTTCTTATACTAACTGGATTAGCTTATGTTGTTGTGCTTGAATGCCTCACACCATGCACAGCATTTTAGGGAATTAGACGTACAGCATTGCTAATGCGATGGCGTTGCAAATAGTTATCTTCTGAGCTCGCAGTCGCTCTCACAATTTCACTGCTTGGTTGATGTATCGAAGCTATTGGATCTTCTTGACCTCGCTGCCTCCGCCCCCTCTCCCTTTGTAGTCCTCCTTGCGCACTTTGGTGATCAAAATCTCGATGTCCTAGACAATCTGCTCTCCCCTCAGCCTCACGAGGTCTAGCTCCTCGCACTGTCGATCGCTGATTGCAATCACGTCTTCGGATGCTGCAGCATCTAGTAGCCTGGAGAGGATTGACCTGAAGTCGCTGATTTCATCTGATAATGTGAGGAATTCATTCGGGGCGTCTTTTAGCGATTGGATGAGCGTGTAAATGCTGCCGCTCACCTTGGCGCCTGCCCCGGCGAGCACAATTATTACACTCGCAAACTCGGCCATAGAGGGCCTTCGAGGGACATGGCATGCTGGACAAGATCCCATCTCAAAAGGGCTTGCTTGGTAGGGCTACGACAAGGCGTTGAGGACCCGAGGCTGGTACGCCTTTGGTCGAGGTGCGTCTCTGGCCGAGGCACGCACAGCTTCGCAGCTGGTCTGTTTGGTAGTCGACAGCATCGATGATGGGTTGGGGAACTCTTGCTCAAGGTGCTGTCCATGTGACGGCCGGGTTTGTCGACTGGCCCCGTGGAACGCAGTCACACTAGACTGCCACACCTACTGTAGCTCGTGCCCGGAATCACTGAATATAAGTATTTGGCTCTTCCTAACCTCCTCAACCAATAACGCCCCTAGCTGTTTTCTCGAGCATCGGTCAACGCAGCGCTAGCCAAACTAACTCAGGGCGGCACACAATTCATGTAACAAGGATATCGACAAGGGGTCTCTTGCAGCCGCTCGTCTCGGCGAAGCGTCAGCTAGCGATAGAAGTCGTCGAGGTCCCCGTCTAGTTTCTCTTGCGTGCTAGCGGGATACCGTAGTGACTACGTACTCTCCCCGACCTGGAACAGCCTTCGTCTCCGGATCGGGTCGTAGCTTTTTTTGGTTCCAACTTGGGGGGAAGGGCACAAATTGGTTAAGGGGAAAGAAGGATTTGTATAATAACACCCGGCAGCACCGTTCTTCTCATGCCAACAACACCCATTTTGCCTGCCTCTGGTGTAACCCAAGGGGGCCGGTGATACTGCCAACGTACTGTACTGCCAACGGTCTGCTTTGCATGCATCAGCACCATGTGCAAACATTGAGACCACACCGATGACACTTTCCCCATGCGCGTCTCGCCGAAAACATCCGCAGCACATCTTGGAGGACGGACTTTTGTTGATGGGGCGGTTGTTATGATGGTCTGCGAGCAAATCATATATGGCGCCCTTTGGGCCCCAACTTCTGTCGCTGTTGCTCCCTTACTGTTACTGTCCACCTGAGGCATTCTCCTGAAGCATATCTGATGATTAGCCTTGACTACAAGAGCGTCACCGTGACTGAACAATCGCTAGCGATGTCCGTGCAGCCATTGCCGACTAGGCCAATGCCCTCGGTTTCCGCAGTGACCAACCTATCAGCTGTCTACAACAGCCTCGAGGACGTTTATGACGTCTCAGCGCGTCCAGTCTTCTCCGGAGGCGATCCACTGCTCTCGGGAAGCTGCTTGTATCCCATTGTCTCGGCGATGTCTATGACATCCGCCTCGTCCACAAGCATTTCGACATTGGCGAGGACCAAAAAGTCGTAGCGTTCGACGGCGAGGGTGTCAGAGTGTCGGTGGTGTGCAAGGGTGGAGAGCTGCCCCTAGATCAACTTCGCGAGCACGGCATTCAGCCGACTTCCAACGTAGTTGTTATTCCAACCGACTTTTTGTGACCGGGGATGGGGAGGATGTTTCGTACGAGTTCGGGTACATGTCGATGGCTGAAGTGCCTCAGATTCCTGCCGAGTTCACTCTCGGGTGGAACTCGGGCTTTCGTTGGTACGGTCTCCTTGGAAGTCTGAGACTGGCTCTCTAGGAGGGACTGTTCGGTGGCTATGAGACGTCTGATGCAGGCAATCGCGTCAACAAGGTGTATGTTGGTCGACAGTCGGCTAGTGACTCATACGCGAAGACCTCTTAGCGGGTTGCAGAGGTTAGGGGGAAAAGAGAAACTCCTCACCAAGAGCTTGCGTATAAAATTCAGAAACAAGTTTTGTTATTGTGTTTGCTCACCTCATTTCGCATGCTTTCACCATCTCGATTCAATGCCTTCTTCCCCGACCGAAAATATCAGCGACCCAGCAGGCCAGGTAAGAGCTTTTGAGACGCCCCTTTACTAGTAGTGCTTCCCTCATGTTCTGATGAAACATATGCTTGCCCTCCTCTGTATCTTCCTCGGAGGACATGAAGAGCCAATGCATTTCCTCAAATGATCTCTGAAAAAGAAGCTGGAAAAAGCTGTGACAGTCACGACCTTATCCGGCCCGACAAGAAACGTCTTAACTAACCTCGCCCTCGCAGTAGGTGATTTTGTTTGGTAGTGGCCGTCGCCTGGATTTTTCGACGGTCCTTCACAGCAGTCCACTCGGTAGGCTCGGAGGCAGAGAGATACCTACCTAAGTACCTAGATTCATGTCGCAGGCTGTTTATTTCACACCGTAGCATGCCGCGGCGCCGTTGTCTCTGGGGTGGGAGCTCCTAGGGACGAGGATGGCGGCTGCTGGTTTGGGCTTGCCTTCACATGGTGTTACTCGATGCTGTAAATTTCTTATCCTCCAAATGCCTATCTAGGTACCTATCTACCTCGAGATGGCTAGGGCGCTGTTTGTCAAGAGCAAACACAGTGGACTGTCCGCGGCCACATACGAGCCCGCAGGCAGGAATAACACCTACATACACATGTTTCCGATCGAGGATCGAATCTCGGGACAGCGGCCTAGGCACCGGCACCGAGGCCGAAAGTCAATGGATCGATGAGTTCGGATCTCGAGGACTTCTTCGACCTGAATTTCCAGTCCATATATTCATTCACTCCTCGATTTGCCAGTGTCTTGAGCAATCGGAGCATCCTTTTTGATGGAATCCACACTCTTGCATGAGACCATCTAGCGGCCTGCACGAATAACTACGTACCAGCAACGAAGAACTAAGTACACTGGCACATTGTTGAGGACCTACCAGTGCTCTCGAGGGCCTAGGACGCTAGGATTGTGATGGTTGGCCATACCACATATTTCTGTCAAGGCTACAACCACAGCCCAACACCCAAATCTCATTCGGTGACGAACAGAATCCTCAGGCAGAGTACACAACTCCATTGATTTCTAGCAACAGGGAAGTCGCTGTAAGCAAGCGGGAAGTGGGAGCCTTGGGACCCAAAACATTGTGGCGCGCGTTTGTCAGAGAAAACTCAATTGAAAACCGGTTCGGTTGGTTGATAGGCTGGACCGACAATTCACCTCCCGGATCGACAAAAGCTTGCCTGCATAACCCTTCCTGCAAGGTACGCGATCCAGGGAACAAAAAACTGGTGAGGGATTACCGCAATTATCGCCCTAACGCGTATGCCGCGAGACAAGGCAGCCGGGCCGGTGGGCTAGGTGGGATAATGTATGCGTATGTTGCCACGCACGAGATAAAGCAGTCTAGGTCCGACGGCGAAGGACAATTGGATGTGAATGAAGTGGCGCAAACCCTGCTGTTCTCTTCTCCCCTTTGCCTTTCGAACCTTGGAACTCTTGATCCCACTGGGTGGACGGAGTTTTGGGGAGGCTGAAAAGGGCCGGGCGGCAGGCAATGCTAGGCCAGTCTGGTTGTCTGCATCTTGTGACCCACAGACTATCCAAACTGCACAGCCACGCTGGAAGCTTAGAAGGTGTGCCACTGACGTTCTGCTGACGATCCAATCACTTCGTTCCACTGGAATGTGCGAAAGACAGCCACACCTAACAAACCAGGGACTCCTTTTCGAATCGAGGCCTCCTGGTGGCGAACCGGGCAGAGCGGGGAGAGATGGAGACTGGCTGAATGCGATCCTAGGTTGCTTGATCACAAGCGGCCCGTCGCCGAATGAGACTGCAATCTCTCAGGCTTCTCCAAGCCTTCGGGAGTGCCTGCCCCTGCATCGGCTGTGAAGATAAGGCAAATGGAAGGAGGACGGCTGAAGCTCTCGACACACTGGGAAATTCGTGCCAGCTCATGGGGGACAGCCCTTTCATCTGAACAATGCCTGCCATGTACTCATCCTTGTCCCACGATGGACAGGATAGGCTACAAGCTCTCGATTTCTCTCGTTTGGGTGGCAGACTGACAGGGCGTTTCCTGCTAGAATGCATAGTAGTAGTACGTATCATCAACATGTCACAGAAGAAGTAGAAGGGGGAAAGAAAGAAAAAGAATGTATCAAAGCAACCAGTTGTTTGTATTACTACAGGAAGGCGAGCCCTGCTCCCGGCACTTGAAGTGTGGAAGGGCGTCTTTCCGCCCCTTACCAGTAAGAGAGGCCCTGGACAGTGGGTTGAGGGTCGGCCCTGGAAGAACCCCCTGCCCGGTCCTACTGTTTACAATGGTCAATGGTCCAGGCTGTGGGCCCTGTCTGTCCCTCCGCTCGCCCCTGGAACTCGGGCTCACAAGGGTCCACGGCCAATCAGAAAGCCAGAAGCTTGTGTTTTGACACCGTGCTCTGGTGCGGATCTGCAGCAATGTGGAAGCACATGGTTTGACTGATGGATCTGGAAGCGTGAAAAGAACAACATAATGAGTTAGCGATGCAATACGTTGATTTTGTTGTTATTATTGTTTCGCTCCAGAGCACTCGCGCCATCGTGAGGCAAGTGATGGCGGTGGGCCGTTTTTTTATTATTTTTTTTTATGGGATGTTGATGGTTGAATGATAAAATTGACCTACGCTGTAGAAGCCGTGCGGAGCTGGGGATGGATCCCTCAAAGACGTGCCCAAGTAGAGGTTACTGGGGCGGAGGACTCAAGCCGCCCAGCACATCCAACATCCCGTTCAGACCAACTGGACATCTAACTGCGATTCATTGTCGTGGAGGCGCGTTTGAGCATGTCCTCGAACCAGCAGCACTGTGATGACCCTGGGTACCGTACCTGAGTCGTGGCATCGAGCATTAGGTGTGTTCAAGCAGCTCATTTCCTTAACTGCTCCCCGCAAGGTGCACACAAATACAGTGTGTGTATGAGACCCTAGTTGCCCGCAGAGCAGCACAGACAAACGGGGCTTTTGTAACTTCGGTCCTGTTTCGTTGGAAATATGACGAAATGATAGTATGAAATTGGGGGTCTAGGACATGTAGTAAGAGTTAGAAGAATTGGCACACCAAATCTAACCATTCCATGAGGATTGGCTAGCTTTGAATATGTGACGTGAATGCTCCTCTGTCTCTGGCTTCGCAATTCCAAGAGGCCTACTGTGTGGTAGAGATGGTCAGAGACGGAATCGCGGGGTAATGTGGAACGCTCCTGGAGGGTCTGTTAATGCTTGTGTTGTGGACTTTTTAGGCTTGCAGTGCTGTAGCCAGCTGTACACAAGATTCTAAGCCGCCCTAGGTAGCCTAAGCCCACTAACAGACTCTCTACCTAGCCGGGCCAGCCGGACGCCGGCAATTTCAACGGCCGTCAGATCCCAGCCTCCACTCTGCCTGCAGCTTATATAATTAATTGATTGTTTCTCCAGTCGCACGTTGTCAGACGAAGCAAAGGCTGTGGACAAGCCAAACTGAAAGCACACCCCTCCTAAATTACCTTTCCACAGATGTTCACCCTCCTTTCTTCTTCACACCCGCTAAGTCTCTCCTTTAAACAAAGACAGAAACGAATTTTGCTCTTACATTCTTGTCTTGGGGTGTGACGGATTTTCAACTATTTTTGTACCTTCTTATTTTTCTTCTCGGCAGTAGGCCTTTATTCCCTCCTTCGACGAAAGCGAAGCGACGACGACGACTGGATTGCGTTACGTTGCGTTCTAGTCAGTGGGTGTCTTCCCACCTCAGCTTCCCACAGCCTCCCACAGCAACACTTCCGCGCTTCCCGTAGTGCAGCCCTGCCGAAACTGTCGATCAGCAGGGTCGAAACGGGCTTGACAGACCCTACCAGCAAAGAGCCCCCAGAATTTCTCTCCCCGTTGCTGAGGATCGCAATGCTTCAGCTATAGTTCTTATATGTAGTTCTTCTCCGAAGCTTGGCGAAGCGACTACTTTGACATCTTGCTTAATCGTGCTTACTCTCCTCTCAACCGCGACGAACGAACTGTCCCTTGTTATCCAGCTGGTCGCGATCGACGCCTCTCGACCTCAACGACGGTTGAACTCGGAACGAGAGTCAAGTTGCAAACAGTCTCAACACCGAAAGTCTCTTTAGTCTGCTCGAGCGGATCGCGCAGCACCTTGGACGTTCCCTCCCCTCTCTGTAGTCCAAGTCGGGCTACAAAGAAGCGACCAGGCATAGAGGAGGGAGCGGGGGACGGAGAATAAAACATCGCGGATAAAGACCGACGAGCCGACGATCGAGGACAGCAACTAGGCTTGCGCCTTTTCTTCGCAGCATCGCGTGCCCGTGATGTCTTACGACAGCGGCTACCAACCGCAGCAGCAGCGTCCCTACAACGGACCTGCCGCACCTCGACCACCTCCACAACGACAGTATCCTCCCGGCCCGAGCGGTCCTGCGCCTCAGCCGTACAACTCTCCACCCCCTCAGCAATATGACCAGTACCAGGACGACGGATATGGTTATGAGGATTACGGCGATGGTTATGGCCAGGACTACGGGCCGTACGACGAGAGGAACTACCAACGAGGGCCTCCTCAGCAAAACTACTCGTCTCAAGGCTACTATGGAAATGGCCAGGGCCCGGGACCGAATGGACCGGGTCCCGGCCCTGGTAGAGGGCGGCCAATGCCAGGGCCGATGCCAGGAGGACGAGGCGGACAGAGACCTCCACCGTCAGGTCCGTATCCTCGCGGTGGTGGGCCAGGACTAGGGCCTGGGAGGGGACATGCCAACGGCCCCCCTGGACGTGGGCCTGGCCCCCCGCTGGAAAGGGCTCCTAGTTCAGACCCTTCAGGTATGTGTGGTCAAGCAGGCTTGTTCCCTGCGCAATTCCAGGCAAGCTGAGAAGCTCCGCGTTGCTGACAATAAAGTGCAATGCAAATAGCGAATCGTCCCCGTGGTCCTGTGAGCCCGCAAGAGAGCGGATTTGGGGGAAGCCCTTTCCCGGCATTCCCCGGTCAGCAGAGGAGGACAGACCTGGGTCAAGAGCAGCAGATCCTGGAGCAGTTTGGTGGGATGGACATCTCGGGACAGCGGCCGAAGCCACCAAACGGTCAGAGCGGCCAGGGGTCCCAAAGGGGACCGGGGCACATGGGCCCACCTCCTCGGCCGATGGATGGTCCGAGGGGCCCGCCACAGCGAGCCTACACGGGCTTCCAGGAGCCGCGGCGCGGTCCCGGACCGGACCAAGGCTATGGCCCGCCTCCGCCTGGGGATTTCCGTGATGAGGGCTTCGGCCCTCCGACTCGGACGATGACTATGCCGAATGCGGAGCCTATGGGCATGCGAGGACCTCCACCCATGCCCTACAACAACGGGCCGGGTGGTCCTGGTGGACCACGTGGTTCAGGGGGACAAATCCTACCGGCAAGACCGTCAACAGCACAGGCAACGCGCCCTCCTACACAGCGGAGCTTCGGTCCCGGCGCTGGTGGTCTGCCGCCGCAGCAGGGAGGGCAGTATCAAGGTGGTGGGTATGATGACCCGGGATACGCGCAGCCTCCTCAGCGGCCTGCCTCGTTTGACGACTTTTACGACAATTACTACGACCAGCAGCAACAGCAGCAGCAGAACAATGGCTACCCCGCTCAGAATCCTCCCTCGGCGCGGTCCGAGGTGCCCGATTTTGACGCGATGCCTCCTCCTCGGCATCGCAACTCCCTGGATCAGCACATGCAGCCGGGTCCTCCGGGTCCTATGGGTCCTCCGGGGCCACAGGAGCAACGAGGGCCGAGCAGATTTCCCGAGGTGAGCCGGACAAAGTCGCAGCCAAATCTCCGGCAGTCTCAAGAGGCCGTGTTTGAGATGGCTGGCGACATGCCACCCGTACCTAACCAGTACATGCCATACCAGGGCGGGCCGGTGAATGGTGGTCCCAAAGGGATGGACGGGTTGAACGGGATGAATGGCCCCGGCGGCTATGATCAGAGGCAACCCCCTCCCCCAGGACCTGGCCTTCCCAGCGGTCCTGCTCCGGCTAGGCATGGAAGCGGAGCCTCGACCCAGTCGGCTCCGACCCCAGGCTCGAACCCTGATGGGTTGCCTTCCCACCCGACCCCAGTGCGGCCGGGACTGATGCCAAACTCGGTGGCGAGCCAGATGGTTAACAAACCTCCGCCTGTGCGGAACTACAACAACACCCCCCCAGGAGCCAACATGCCTCCTCCGCCACCCCAGCAGCCAGTGAACATGAACCAAGGCATGAACATGAACATGAACATGAACATGAACATGAACCCGAGCATGAACCCGAACGCAAATGTGAACGTGGGTCCGCGGCGGCCGGAACTCGCGGCGCCCGTGAGCCTTGAAGAGCTCGAGCGGCTCCGGAGCATCATCAAGGACAATCCAAACGACCAGGATTCGGCCCTGCGCCTGGCCAAGCGGCTCATCGAGGCGACGGAGGTGCTAGTGCCCAACATCCCCGACCCCCGTGGCAGGCAGAAGTCGCGTGAGCGGTACGCCTCGGACGCGCACAAGATCCTCAAGAAGCTGGCGACGGCGCAGAACGCCGACGCCATGTTCTTCATGGCAGATTGCCTGGGCAGGGGTGTCTTCAGCCCGGAGCCGGACAACAAGGAGGCCTTCATGCTGTACCAGTCGGCTGCCAAGCTGGGCAACGCACCGGCTGCCTACCGGACGGCCGTCTGCTGCGAGATCGGCAACGAGGAGGGCGGCGGGACGCGGAAGGACCCCCCCAAGGCGATCCAGTGGTACAAGCGGGCGGCCATGCTGGGCGACACACCGGCCATGTACAAGGTCGGGATGATACTGCTCAAGGGCCTGCTGGGCCAGCCCAAGAATCCGCGCGAGGCGGTCGGGTGGCTCAAGAGGGCGGCGGAGCGGGCGGACGAGGAGAACCCACACGCGCTGCACGAGCTGGGACTGCTGTACGAGTCGGCCCAGCCCAACGACGCCATCCTCAGGGACGAGCCCTACGCCTTCAGCCTGTTCAAGCAGGCGGCCGACCTGGGCTACAAGTTCAGCCAGTTCCGGCTGGGCTGCGCCTACGAGTACGGCCTGATGGGCTGCCCCATCGACCCCAGGCTGTCCATCATGTGGTACTCCAAGGCGGCCACCCAGGAGGAGCACCAGAGCGAGCTGGCCCTGTCGGGTTGGTACCTGACGGGCAGTGAAGGGGTGCTGGCCCAGAGCGACACCGAGGCATACCTCTGGGCCAGGAAGGCCGCGCTTGCCGGCCTGTCCAAGGCCGAGTACGCCATGGGCTATTTCACGGAGGTGGGCATCGGCGTTCAAGCCAATCTAGACGACGCTAAGAGGTGGTATTGGCGCGCTGCTGGTGAGTCTTTTTTGTTTGTTTGTCCTCACTACGTTCGCCTGGTGACGACGGACTTGCTAACATACCTTTCTTTTCCCCCCGTTACAGCCCAGGATTTCCCCAAGGCTCGCGAGCGACTCGAAGACCTGAAGCGGACTGGTAAGAACGGGCCGAGGCAACGGGAGCGCATCTCGCGGAGCACACCCAAGCAGGAGGGGGAGTGCGTCGTCATGTGACGGAGCGTTGTATCGATGCCCGGATGTGAACGTCTGGGCTAGAAACCACGCTCCTCGATACGAGCTTTTACGAATCTCACTTTCTGTACTTTGTATCTTTCCTTAAACACTTGTTTAACAAATACCCAACAATCCAGAATCCTCGGTGGGGATGGGATGTTTTCGCCTATTAGTTGGCCAGGCTATACACCAACTTAATAATATGTTTGGAGAGAAGGGGGTGGGGGAATTAGCCCTAGTGGTGACGGATGCGGGGGCATCGGAGCATGACTGGCATGGCTTGGATAGAGAGGACGCCGACGACGACTACTGAAAGGAGAGACATGCAAAGAGGGCGAGGAAGTGCGTCATTATGCCCAACAACCAGCGACCAACTCGGACGGGGCAAGGGGGATAGGAGAGGAAAGATACGACGAGACGGGGACAAGATCTCACAAGAGGGCTTGAAGGGAAATCAGATAAGGCAAATGGATGGATTTTTGACAAGAAGGGGGCGCGGCGAAGAAATACGCTGCCTAGCTTTCATGTTTTTTTTGAGTTTGTTTTTCTCGATTCAATCAAGGACGGGGAAGCCCGGAAGCGGGGATGGGAGGACGCAACTAGTGAGTTCTTCCAGCGTGTCTCGCAAAACCATATGTTTGATGAGGCTACGGAGGGCGATGGTATGTTTGGCTGGTTCTGGACAGTGCCACGCATGATGATGCATACATATCGGCATGGGGATCAAGCGAGATACGAGGCCCTCTTTCTTTTGGGTCGTCGGGTTAGCCACTCCCTTTTGATGCGGATTGGGAGGCGGAAGAAATTGGGGGGGGGGTGACATACAAAAAGGGGGAGGCAAAGGAGCGAGACAGTATGTCAAAATAACGCAAAGCCTGATTTACTGAAGTGCCTTGCAGATTCCCCCTCGTATAGTGATGTGAAAAGCGATCTAGTGGATGTACGACTCAGTTTTGTCTACCTTCAAAACACCCTCGACGCGACCGAGCCTTCCTTGTCTATTGCCGAACAGCTCTGAGATGTTACAGAGAATGCAAATCACGATGCCCTGAAAAAGCCAGCCGAGTTGCCATAGGCTGGATCCCGGACCCCTCCCTCCTCCCAATTTACCGCCCGTCTAAAGGATGATAGGGTCCTGATCTGTGCCTACCTAGGTATATTCATGCCCGGCACAGCATCAAGCCTCCTGAGGTCCCCCTCCGTGCTCAAGAGATCACATTCTCCTTAGTAGGTAAGCATGGTAAACAGTGATTGCCGCGTGGCCCTGAATCTCCCTCTCGCTAAACACCAGCAGCCTCCCCCATAAACCAAACCCTCTATGATGACCTAACAGCCTCCTTCACCTCCTCAGCCTTCTTCTCCACGGCCTCAGCGGCGGCGGGGAGGACACCCTGCTTCTTGAGCGACTGGTTGTAAATGAGAATACGGGACACCTGGATGATGCCGACAATGCCAAGGAAGAAGTTGACGGCGGCCAAGCTGCGTGCACAAAACTGTCAGTAAATTAAATTCGAACCCAACAAGGGGAGAATGGCTGAGGGGCTCAAAGTGAAGGGAAGAAAAGGAAAAGGGTAGAATCTCTCACAGGTAGTTCTTCGGCTTGATGATCAGGCACCAGCGCGTCCAGATCAGCCCCGTGGCCGTCAGGGCACCGTTCTGCGTCAGGGAGAGCTTCTCAGCCGGACGGGCGAAGTCTGATACACCGGCGAGGACGACGGCCCACTGTTTAAAAAGGGGGAGAAGTTGTCAGCCAAAGCGTGGCCACTGCGGCGGACCCAAGGGAATCGTGGATAACAACGCCATCTCCCATCGCTCGTGCATCCTTCTATCCTTCTAAGTCCGTCTTGTCCTCTCCTCGGCGTAACATGAGAGAGGTACCGAGACAGTTGGAGGGCCGACGGGGGGTTCAGAACCCCAATCATCCCTTACGCAATGACGGGCTCAAGAAGAAGATATTTTGGCGAGGGGGACGTGACTTCATACCTTCATGACAGGAGCCCTACAATAATATACATATCCCCGGTTAGCATGTTAAGACCTGTCATGGCTTGGAACTTGTGTAACAACAGCGGGGTGGTCCTGCAGGGGGAGAGAAGAAAGAAAAGAGAAAAACTCACCAGAAGTGCACCGTCTTGAGCCCGATGGGGCTGTCCCACATGCGCTTGAACCAGCTCTGACCCTGCTGCTGCTCGGCGCCGGCCGTGCTCTGCCAGCGCCTCCCCTTGCCGGCGTTGCCGCTGTTGGCACCGAGGCGCGGTCGTTGCCTGAAGGCGGCGCGGGCCTGGCCGGCGATGAAGGAGGGGTTCGCATGCTGGCTGCTGCGGAGGACGGCCGGGCGCGCCGTCGCGCGGAGGAAGGTAGCGGCGGGGGCGGACATTATTTGGGGGGTTCTGTATGGCACGGACCGAAGTTCGGAGGGGAGGGCGAGGGAAGGGAAAATGAACAGAGGGAAACTGAAAAGGACAAAGGGCAGGAAATTGATTTGAGGGGAGATTGTCTTTTTCCTAGTCACCCTAGCTCGTGCGAGATAGAGCTGTTCCCTTTTCTTATTCTTGCTCCTTTTCTCTTTCCTGCCCGTTGTTTGACTCCGGAAAACGGTGATGGCAACGGGGATCGGTGATCTGGATTCTAGATGACGGAGTTCCCTCCCACTCAAAATGTTCTCTTGGAGGGCGGTCGCTGGCAGCTGGCATCGGCTTGGCACACGGAAATGTGGACTGCGGAGATAAGCCCTGCGTCGGGATTGTAACCTCTCTGGCCAATCAAAGGCCAGGTAGTTCTCACCAGGGTCTAATCCAATGTTTTATGCAGGCTGAAAACTTTATGCAAGAAAATGCATAAATTGACTGGCTCGTGCGCTGGTCCGGCGATTGCTTGGGAAGCCAACCCATGCAGCCGGGTGACTTTCAACGTTCCTTGAAGCTTTCTAGGAAGAAACCAACTCACGATAGGCACCTTGGAGCTGTGCAAGAGTGCGAAAAGATTCAATTGGCCCAAACGGACCGATCCGCAGCTCCCCCAACCAACCAATCAACCTTCCGAAGACGACTACGAAGAGAGATTCGCGACACAGACGAACCGAGAATGTCGGCAAAGTATGCCTTCACCCAGACCCTAAAGGAGGTCCGCTTCCTCTTCTGCCAGACCTCGGAGCAAAGCGCGGGCGTAAGGTCAGTAACCAGCCATGCCCCTCCTTGGGGCAGAACTGCATTTATGCAGCACCACCACCCTCTGGGGGCCCTCCTAGGGCGCCGCTGCAGTCCAAGATCTCACTCAACCCGCGCAACTCTCGATCGACAACTTCCCGCCCACCTCGATCCCCTCGAAAATGCCGCCGATCTCGGGGGAACCTGTAAACGAAAAGGGGTGCAACAACAGTTTAGCTGACCAAGGACGTATCAACGTTGTATGGGAGGTTTTTGGGGGGAAACAACAGGTCATTCCTTACGAGGGCATACCCCACCATGAAGAAGAACAACCCGAACACGCCCATCCTGATCCGCGAGGCGGCCGGCACCCTGCCAAAGGTGTACGCGAGGTACGACCTCGGCGTGGAGAAGAGCCAGTCGTTAGAAGGTAGTGGACTTCCTTCTACAAACCGTACCCGTCATTGCGAGCACCCCCCGTGTGCCGGGCAAAGGATTCTGACGAGCTTCTGGGGAAACAGGCCTATCAGACAAGCAGATCGAGGAGGCGGTCACAGGCCTGGTGAAGAAGGCGTAGTGCGTAGCGGCCTGCATGGCGAGGAGAGGTCGGGGTAAAGGAGGGAAAAGGAAAGGGTGGTTGTGTGCGGTGGGTGCAAACCTTGGAGCGTCCTGCGAAGTCGCCATTGCTGCTCCAGGCCACTTCGGACCAGAGTCATAGTGGGTTAACTGGGCATATCTGCTGTTTTGTAGAATAGGAGCGGAGAGGGGGTTGGCGGAAAGAGGGATTGCTATCAACTCCTACCGCCGCCTTCGTGGGCTGACAGTGACGGCAGCTATCAGCAGCCACTGATGCGCAATGGACGGTTAGTAGTACGGCTGTCTGTCTGGAATGAGGAAAAAAATGAGTCAAGCGTGTAGCATCTCGTAATGTGAGGGGGCATATGGGTGAAGCATACATACAACTAGCCTTGGTCCTTGTACTGGACTGAAGACGTCATCCGCGGTGAACGGCGTCTCCTTCGGAAACCTTGGACGACATATTTGTTATTCACCGGCTATGTATCACCCCATGGCCCCCATGCCAGGAGAGGGGAAGTATTGAGGAGTTGAGTGAACTCGGCGTCTCATTTGGACCCCTCAACTGAATAAAACATAACCGGAAGCAAAAGATGGGTATCTAAGCAAAGTAAGGTGGTATCTCAGCAAGGGTACAAGCAACACAATCCGGTCAAGACGACCCGCACCACGATCACAGACTTGACCTCTTTTCTCCTTCTCCCTTCTCTCTTGCCCTTTTCTTCTTTTCCTCTTCCAAACTTTGGGATCTCGATCTCACTTGAGACTGCTCTCTCGCCATGCGCCCTCGGCCTAGAAGCCCCGCTCTCGACATGAATGGCCCCCCCAGGACGACGGGTAGCTAGTACACACCAACAACCTCGACAAATCTCGGGAGAGAACACTCTGTTTTCCCGTCCAACCCCGACTAGCCGACCACACGTCAACCTGCAGGTAGACGAAAAAAACAATATTATAAAATAAAAAAAGGAAAACCCCACCATCCCCCAGCACTCAGATCACTTCTTCCCTGCATCCTTCCCACCGACAGAACCAACACCACCACCGACGAGCTTCCAACCCCCAACAGACTTGGGCGCGGCCTTGCCGTCCACAGCCGCAGCACCGGCGCCGGCAGCACCAGCGACGCCCTTGAGGGGGACTGGGGCCATCCTCGCGGCGCCCGAGGCGGCCTTGAGCCGCTCCTGGAGGCGCGCGTGCACCTCGACGGCGGAGTCGGCCACGGCCGCGGCGACTGCTGGGGTGCCAACCCCCTCGGACTTGGCGGGGCCTAGGGCGGGCCAGTCGTCTGCCGCCTCGGGCGGCGGCGGCGGTGGCGGCGGCGGCAGCGGGGCGACCTCGGCCGCGGCCTTTGGCAAGCCAGAAGCGGAGGGGGATTTCGAGGCGTTCTCCTCCTTGCTGATGCTGTTGTTGTTCTTGCTACCGTCGTCGCCGTCGCCGTCGCCGTCACCACCCTCCTTCTTCCTGGGCGGCGTCGCCGGCGGGGAGGAGAAGGACGCCTTCTTGCCCGAGGTGGGCGAGGACGAGGACGCAGTGGTCGTCGGGGTGTACACGACGGTGGAGGTCGCCGACGACTGCCCCCCGGCAGCCCCGCCGCCGACGTTGCTGCCGCTGCCGTTGCCGTTCAGCTCGTTCCAGACCAGCCACCGGTGCTTGGCCAGCGTCTCGCCCCGGGACAGGTCGACCCGGTCGCCCTTCTCGTACTCGACCACGGGCGGGAGCTTCTTGCCGCCTGGGGCGCCGCCTCCGCCGGCTCCTCCCCCCTTGCCGTTCTGCTGCTTCTTGCCCCGCTCGGGCGACGCGGGCGCGGAGTTCGAGCCCTCGCGATCGCTGCCACCGTTCGCCTTGCCGCCCTCACGAGGCGGACTGTTGGTGCTGCTGCTGCCCTTGCGGTCGTGCTGGTTGTTGTGCTGCTGCTGCTGTTGCGGCGGGGCAGGCTTGGCGTCCTCCTTGTTGTTCTTGCCCTTGCCCTTCCTCGCCTCGCCGGCGCGCGGAGCACCACCAACACCGCCACCGTCGCTTCCGCCGCCGCCCAGCGCGACGCTCGCCTTCCGGGCCCGGGGCTGATCCGTCGGCACCTCGGGCAGCGGCCTGGACCAGGAAGACTTCCTACCGCCAGCTGGCGCCTTCGCAACGGCCTGATCCGGGCCGCGCTGCTGCTGCTGCTGCCCCTTCCGCCTAGCCGAGGTGGTGGGCGAGGGCGTCGACCGCGATGCGGACCCGTCCTGCCGGCCGACCGTCGTGCTGCCCGTGTCGGCGGCGTCGCCGTCGGCGAGAGCCACGGTCGGCTTCGTGCCGCGCTGCTGCTGCGGCGTGGGCGTGAAAGGGCGGCCGCCGTCGGGAGGGGGAAGAGCAGCCACAGCCGCCGCAGGAGCCGCCGTTGCTGATGGTGGCGATGATGGTGGCACGGGCGCGGCGGTGGCCCCGTGGCCGTCGTGCTCCTCGGAAGGCGGCGCAGGGCCGCCCCGCTCAGGAGTGCCGGACACGGCGACGGCGGCCGAGAGCGCCCGAGTGTAAGGTTCGAGTGCCTGATGCAGCGATGCGTCGGGGCTTCGCGGCGGCCGGCTCGGGCCGGTCAGGAAGTGGTGGTGGCCCGCAGCGGCGGCGGGGAGGGCGACGAACTTGTGGTGTGCGCCGCGCGCTCGGGCCCTGCTGTGCAGCTGCTCGTCTATCTCGTCCTTCTGGGAAGAGAAAGGAGACGTGGTGATGACCTCGTCAAGGTCGCTTGTATTTGTATTTGTCGAACCCTCAGCAGCAGGCGGTCCAGCCTCTTCGGCGGCTCCCTTCATGATCGGCCCCGGCGGCGTGCTGGCGCCTTCATGATCCCGAGGGTGAGGAGGATAGGCGTGGTCCTGGATCGCGATTCCATGAGGAGCTTCATCTGACTCTCGCAGGACTCCTGCCCCTCCTGCCTCGGCGATCGAGGCGGGGTTCTGCGACCGCTCCGGCTTGTTCTCGTCTTGCTTCCGCCTATCTTGGTTCCCCCGCTTGGCGTTGGTCCAATTCCGCCTCTTCCTCGGCATGCCCGCTGCAGACGAGAGGTTCGAGTTCACGCTGGCGGGGCGGGAAGACGAGTCATCAGCAAACGCAGACACAGACCCAGTACCCTTAGAATCGCTCTCCTGCTCATTATTTGCTGTGGTGGTCGATTCTGACAGAGTCCCCTCGCCAGCAAAAAAGGAAGGAGATCCGGTGTTCGACCGGTTCTTGATGCCCGGCTTCTTGGCCTTCTTCTTGTTGTTGTTGTTCTTCTTCTTGGGCTTCACGGAGCCACCCCGGGTAGTCCGCCCATCATGAGCCGCGGCAACTGTGCCCTGCACTTCAGCAGCAGGCACGTTGCGTGTGTCCGCCATGGCATCCGAGCCAGTGCCAGAGCCATTATCGGGAGCGACGGCAAGGGCGGGGGCTGAGGCCGGGGCCGGGGTCGGGTCTCCAGATTCCGCATTCTTGGCCTTGTTCCGATTGTTCTTCGTCTTGCCACCCTGGGGTTGCTGTTCACCTTCCTGACCGCCTTGTGCTTGCTTGGTAGTCACCTTGGTAGGCTCGGGGACGGCCAATGCAGCATCAGTCGAGCCATCGGCAGATAATGGGAGCAGGCCCGGACCAGACGCGTGAGCAAACGTGGGACCAAACACCGGCTGGTTCTCGGCGACATCGACGGCTCCAGCCGGCTCTGAAGCTTCCTGAAGCCACTCCAAGGGCAGCGGAGTATGAGGCTTAGGTTTGCGAATGACGACAGTCCCCAGATCCTGTGGCTCGAAATTCCCCGTCGCGGGTGAAGATTCCCGGGATGACATCGGGTCCCCAGCAAGGGCCGATACCGACGGCGGGGCGGCAGAGGTGGCGGCAGAGGAGGTCTTGTCTGCCACGCTGACCACGCTGACCAGGCTCGGCGCAGGGCAGCCTTGGATCCCGTCGTTAGACGCCATGCTAGGTGAGCCGACTGTCGTTGTGTTGGGACCGGAACCCGGATCTGTCTCGGTACCCTTGTCCGACGACGGCCTCGGCCGAGCCTCCCGCTTCTTGCTCCGAAGCTCCGCCCAACTCCTCGCGAAAATTTCCGGGTCGGTGTTTGTCACCGGATATGGAACCGTCGCACAGTGCTGCTGTTGTTGCTGTTGCTGCTGCCGAAGGTGGATAGAAGCGGCGGGAAAGCAGCAGTTAGCCCCGACCGTGGTGTGACTGTGGGTATAAATGGCGGCATTGGGCTGTGAATGGGACACTGCATAAGGGTGCTGCTGGACTGGTGGATTGAAAGATGGCGGTGGCGGTGGCGGCACTCGAAAGGCGCCCGGCTGATTGCCAGTAGAGCCTGCAGAGCCCATGCCATTCCCTAGCACGCCTCCGACTCCGACAGGCGGCCGCTGGGGAAGCACGGCGGGAGGGGCCCCGTTCGGAGAAGTCTGCGTGGCCGTCCCATAGTGGCGAGGCTGATCCCGATTAGGAGGAAGGATCTGGTTGCCAGGCGTGGGGTATTCCCGAGGGCGCTGATACGGACCGGCGTTGGCTAGGTCTTGGGCGGGAATGTGTGGTGTACGGGTCGGGGAAGCAGCCGCCGAGTAGTATCTGCTGCTAGTGCCGCTGCCATTTCCGTTTCCGTTACTGTTGCCATTGCCGATGGCCATGTCTCTGCTTGGAACCAACCCCGGTCCTCCTGGGCCGGCTGCTCGAATTGGCACGGACATCGGGGTTGACATCCCATGCTGGGACCCATGTTGTGGCCCCTGCTGCGGTGCCTGTTGCTGAAGCACCTGTTGCTGGGGTACCTGTTGCTGGGTAACATTCCGAGGAGCGTGGAACGGCCTCTGATGGTCATGCCTCAGGCCGTATGGAATACCGATGAAATGCTTGGACCCAACGGGGTGGTGGATCTTCAAATGTCTATGGATGCCAGGGCATGGCTTCATGTGGCAGCCCATGGTCACCCTGGGAGGACAGTCGTCCGTGGTGAACCTAGAATAAGAAATTTAAAAAAAATTCATTAGCGATTGCCAAACCCCCAATAGTGAAAGCGTTTACGCCGAGACTAAAACAGTGGTAGTCACTTACTGGACGAGAAGCTGCTCGGACTGCGGGGCCGACTTGTTGCCGTATGTGGGCGGCCGCACCTCCATGTGTTCGATCTCTCCGTAGGGAGCCAAGAATGCGCGGATGTAGTCCATTGCTTCTGACAGGGGAATGTCCGGGGGGTTTGTGCGAATCAACACGCTGCGGCTCTTGGTGACACAGTCGCCACAGGGGCACACGGATGAAGGCTGGAATATGGAGCGCTGGGAGTTGGTGCAGTCGTTCCCATGGTTGTTATGGTTTGTGCCTATGTAGTGTGGCTGGTGGTGCTGGTTCTGGTGCTGGTGGTGCTGATTCTGATTCTGGTGCTGGTGGTGCTGCTGCTGGGTGTGGCCGTTATGACGGTTTCCATTGCGCGCGGGCGAGATCCGCTTGCCTCCGCTGTGCTGGGTGGCACTGCCAGCTGTGCTCACCACGCTGTCCCGTCGAGCCTGCTTGCCCTTACCATTATAGACATAGGTCGTGCCATGCTCGGAGTTCTGTTGGGTCTTGGCTACCCATCCTGCCCCGTTGTTGTGGTTGCTGTGGTTGTTGTGGTGCTGCTGCTGCCCGCGGTTGGCTGCCTGTGCACACTCAAGGAACCGCGGCGGCGAAGACTGTTTGTTGAAGGGCTGGCTTGCATTCGAACGCATGGTGTAGGGCCGCTGACGGGGAGTGGACGGCTCATAGGCTCCAGTAATACCGGGCTGAATTGGCTGGCCTGGCTGACCGAGCTGGACCCCAGCTTGATCGGGTTGGAATCCCGGCAGCAGCTGGGATCGCTGTGGATACTGCCCGAGAGATGGACCGGAGACAGGTGACCGGGAGACACCGGGGCTGCCATGCCCCATCCCGGCTCCTCGCCCCTGGGGGTTGTGGTAGGGAAGCGGGGCGGCTTGTGCGCCCTGGCCAGGGAACGGCGGGTTCGAGCAGAAGGAGCTCTGAGTGACAGGCGCACTAAGAGGAGACATGTGGGCGGGAAGCGGGGGCACGAATGATGCCGACGCTGTCACGGCTCGTCGGGGAGGCTTGGTTGGAGTCATGTACAGCCCGGTTCCGGTCCCGGTCCCATCTTGGAGGCGCGTCATATGAACCGGCGATTCATTCGACATTGCTGCCGTCGGCACCGGCATCGCGTTCGGCACCGTGTGGATCCCATTCTGCTGATAGGACTCCATCTCACCCGACATGCCCTTCGAGTCGGCCGCGCTCTTCTTCATCTTATGCTCCTTCGAGCCCTTGGCCGGGGTTGGGCTGCCAGGCTGCGATGAGTCTGCACCGACGTGGCCAGGAGGGCTTCCTCCGTTCATCTTCTTGGCGGGGCTCGGCTGCCGCGACGCCCCATTGGTCCTGTTAGTGTTCTGAGCAGCGGTGGCAGGCTGGGAAGGCAGCTCGGTCTGCGGCTCTGCGAGATTCGCCTCCTCCACGATGGTCTCGAGTGGGGGAGAGCTATGTCCGGATGATGCTTGGACAATGTGTTCTATAATGGTGGGTGCGTAATTAGTCAAGCAGTTCCGATCGGCATTCAAAATACCAATGTCTAACAGTGATGAGTATTTTTCTGCTTACCGATCCAGTTCTGGACGCGAACGGCATCTCCATCATTAGCAGCAGCGTCGACACCGTTGATCTTCTCAGTGGCCGCAACTTGCTGCTTCTGCTCATTCTGCTGCTGCTGCAGCTTTTGGCCCCACTGTATGTCCTCCCTCGCGTTCTTGGCCGCAACAAGCTTGTCAAAGCGCAGCGAGAGCTCCCAGTTCAGCAGGAACAGCTCCCTCTCAGTCAATTTGCCGAGATCAGCATCGTCGTATCCAGCCATCACCTGGACAGCGCTCTCATCCTTGACCCAGTCCCAAGCGAGCAGGCGCTCCTCAGCGTCCTCGATGTTCTGAAGCCACTCGTCCACGATCTCCACCATGACCTGCTTCTTGTCCGCTTCGATCAACACGTCGGTGGCCGCGTTCTGGTCGGCCATGGTGTTGATGAGGTTCCATGCGTTGTAGGCGCCAATGTGGTAGAGGTCGTGCCCATCGAAGTAGTCGTACAGCTGTTCATACGACTCGGTGCAATGCTTGGCCTTCATGACAGTGTCCGGATGGATCTGGCGCCAATAGTGCGCAGCTTTCCAGACCCTGTTCGAGCTCCAGTGAAAGTGGTCACGGTGAGGCAGCTCATTTGTCTCCGGGTTAACATAGATGCCGTGAGGCTGGCCGCCCCGAAGCTTGGAGAACATGTACTCCCGACCGGGGGGGGTGCTGAAATAGTATATGGCCGGGGGGCCATCAAGCAGGCCATCGGCTCCAAGGTTCTCAATTGTGAAGCCGAAAGGCTCCATGAGCCCCCCGAACCCCTGGACTCCTTCGGCAATCTCAAGCTGGTTCGGTTGGGCGAGCTGGTCTGCCTGGTAGGGCTGGTCAGGACGCCTAGCATCTATGTGGACGACTGCAGGCGCCATTGTGAAGTGAAGGCTTGGGTCGGCGATGTTGAAGGAAGAGCAGTTGAGAGTTGAACAAGTGTGGAAGGCGTCTGCGGACGAAGAGAGCAGTGGTATAAATAAGAAAAAAAAGGCAAATGAAAAGTGGAGGTAAAGGCGAAGGTGAGAGTGAATGAGAAGGTGAGGGGGAAGGCGAGGATGAGGTCAAGTTTCTCGCTGCTCGGTGATCTACACCTCACAACGATGGCCTCCTCGCGAGGAGCGCGACAGTCACGCAGAAGTCTGCGAGATGTCAAAGGGGTCGAAATTAGCGCGTAGCAGGTCGATCACGGCCCGGCGATGATCGTACTGTTTGTTACAAGCTAGGACCGAACCACCAGCTGGGACCGAACCACCAGCTGATCGGCTCGCCGAGGGGGAAGATGAGAGGAATGGATTAAATGCGCAACACCAGCGCACTGTGGACAGAAAAGCTGATTGCGAGAAGCCAAGCAGTTGGTAATACTGATGGTAGTCACAAAATCCAAATATGTCACAGAGCCGGCTGAAGAAGTGAATTTCGGTGAAGATGCGTGTGAGGGAGAGATAGAGACCGAACGGTTGCGATGTTTGTGAATGTTGTGGACCTTGCCGACAAATGTAAGCAGTCTGGGGAAGATTGGATGGCGTTTGCAAAGGGTGACTGGGGGAGAAGGGAAGAAGCCCCAGATGCGGGACTGGTACAAATTAGGGCTCGGTAGGTGGTAGACCAGCTGAGATAAAAGTGAGGTCGTCCTGACACCCAAGTGACCACTCACCTGAACCTGTCGTGACCATCCCATCAAGGACTTTGATCCGAAGGAAGTGTCCATACCGCTCCCATTTGCCTTACCTCCAGCCTAACATGTACCGCTAACTCTCATCTTCCTTCCTTCGGCCCATGCGATTTCTCGAATAGAGGAAGCACTACTTCCGTGCATGCAAAACCCACAGAGAAACACATTACAACGACCCCGTTCTTGAGGCTGAGAACTACATAATAGCTGGGAGAAGAGTTTCGTTTCGGCCGATCCGATTCTGTCGATCTGAGAGCCCTCCAAATTCAAAGCGTACTATACACACAAGAAATAATAGCCTACCTACTCGGCCGACTAATAGATACAGAAAGCACGAACCTGCTTCCTTTAGTTTTTAGATTGACTGTTCAACATCGCAATGATCTTGGACTCCTCCGCACCGGCAAGAGCCTTTCCATTATTCCAGTCGACAACCTGCAGCCAAGAGTTGACTGGTGTTAGACGTCGGTCCTGCACGGACATATTCCGAGCACATAGGGGATGGATTGCCCTTTGGATTCTGGTTTAAGAGCAGGGGGAGGAAGGAGAGTCCGCAACGTACCACAGGTCTCTGGAAGTTCTCCGCGCTCTCCTTGAACTTCCTCATGGCCTCGCTCTCTGTCGTGGAGCCCTTCACCACGCTGCCAATTGTCGGCTTTCCGACGTACTCCAAGATCGTCCTGAGCTGGTCTGTCGTCGGCGGGTCCTCGGTGATCTGGAGCTCGAACTGGTCCCGCATGAGCTGCTGCCCCTGGTGCTGCGCCGAGTGGTCGCCCGCCTGGTCTTCCGTCGCCGTCTCTGTGGCCCTGGCGGACGCCTGCTTCAGCATCGCCGCCACCCTCATCGAGGCCGGCGAGCTTGCCCTGTGGAAGAGGGTGATGGTGTCGAGGGTTTTGTGCTGGAGCAAGGAAGGGATCGGGTCAGCATTAAGCGGTCCATTGATGGTCAATTGGAAAGCAAACAAGCTTGACAAGTGGCTGAAAACTTACTAGGCGGAACATAGCTGCGGATTTGTGCTAAGTTCTTTCAGATGAGATGCGTGTGTTTTGATGAAAGCAGGCGGAGTTAGGGGATGTCTGCTGGGAGTTGAGGCTCAAAATTCGATGATGTCGATAATTCCTGTTCTGGGCAAGCTCGGACATGGGAGCAAACGGCTTAGCTCGGTTGGAGCACTCAACATTGAAGAGCTTGGAGCTTGGGCCTTGTGGTGGGGTTGTGGGGCATTCTTTCCTCTCCGGAATGGGGGCGCCTGCTCAATTTGGAGGTGACACAGTGGACAAGGCCGCACGCGGAGCCGGCCGTGGAAGGGTAGGACGAATAGCCTTCACCGAGACTTTGCAGATCATTCATAACGCTGTCAGATTCTAGTGGTTTCACGGCGCGCATCGAGGAATCGCCTTGCAGAGGGGGAAGCCTGGCCGAGCCTCACAAGACAACACCTGAACGAGAGCGGCATTGTGTCGAGACGGGCAACCCTAATCCAGATTCTAACGTGGTTTAATGAATTTGCCCTAACGGTAGGTTCTCTCTAATCAAGCGCGCAATCATCGCGCACGCCCCTTGCCTGGCAGTACAGCGTCATCTGTCCCTTCATCAAAGACGCACTTGCTCTGGGTCGCGGCGTAGCCCGAGGCAGCGGCAGGAGAGACAGGAGGAAGAGGAAATAAATCGAAAGCCTGGTTTAGTGTCGAGATGGGGGCCGAAGGGGAAAAGGCAGCTCAGGAGTGACAGAAAAAAAATTGAGCAGTCGTTAATCACATGGGAGGGAGGATCTAATTAGTTCACGGAAACTGGGTTTTTACGAAAAGCTCTCTATCGCCACCGTCCTCGACGACCCAACAAAAACATATTGAACGTGAATCAATATGGCTAGAGTTGTCCCAAGCTAAAAGGTCACCAGAGCCTAACCGATTCCTTCAAATGACAATTTCCACCAGCAATTTCGGGCACGGCACTTGCCGATAGCTGCATCGCACCAACTTTGCCTGACGCCCTGGGAAAGTCCGGTGCGGACGGACTGACTGACTTAGCGTGGCAGATGCGTTATTCGTTCTTGCCAGCGACGGTCTTAGGATTGTTAATAGTCTCCTCTGCGGGCGACGTAGCCGGCTGGCCGTCATTGGGCAGCATGATGGCGCGGTCAAGGTTACTGGGCAATCCGCGGTGACATCCGCGGATCATCATGGCGCAGATAATGACCTTGCTCAAGGCGCCGAACTGGCCGGACAGCGAGGCCATGACGACCGGGTGTCCCCAAGAGGCGCGGCCCCACCGCCAAGTCCGTCACGGCTAAGTTGTTCAGATCCAGGACGATGATCAGCAGTACGTCGATGAAGTTGAGGAAAAACAGGATGCCGAACAGGACCCAAGTCGGCTTGCTGGGGAACAGCAGCGTGTAACACCGACGTGGATGGTTCAGAAGGAATTGGAGATGCTCCCTGGTCGCCGATTTCCCCGACACCAGCTTCGACAAGGTCCAGATAGCAGGCGGAGGAGGATGGGGTAACATATGTTTCCGGCGAAGGCCAGGAAAGTCATTACCAATAAGGGCCAAGTGGCGTCTCTGAAGGTCACCATTGAGTCCGGCGTGAGTGTGAAGCCCAGGTTGTCAACCATTGTTTGTGCCGAGTAGAAGGCCCACCAGCTCCAGCCCTGACCGTTCTGGTCGAGCCAGTCGGTGTACTTGGACCCCGCGTTGAGATGAATCCAGGGAAGGAGGCAGAGCCCGAAGAAGTAACCTGTGCCACCGAATCAGACGTCGACTAAGACTAATGGGGTGTCCAGGGCATGCAGGTGTATTACTAGAAACGATCTTGAGCAGGAGCTTTAGGCTCCGGTACTCGATACCGACGAGGACCTCGCGGTCACGCTGAGTGACGTTGTGGAACTGCGAATTGCGCCCGATCGTGACCTTCCGGGAGAGTTGGGGAGATCCGCGGCGCCGGGTCGGACAGACACATCTGACGGCCTGGTCCTAGGCTCCGACGTCCGCGTGAGTTCCAAGACGAGCACCGAAGAGGCAGCATTCTCGATGGACCGGGCCACAGCCAGTCTGTCGGCGCGGAAGGACTTGCGTCGGGACAGACCCGCCGAGGATGACTGGCCCACAGGCTTGATGGCATCATCTAGTCCAAAAGCACGAGGTGTGAGCGACCAGATGGTTGGTTCCGGATTCCTGAACAGCTTACCGTCGTCATCCAGGTCCATACTCTTCTCCGCATCCGCAGGGACTTCAACGATAGGGTGACCTATGGACGAGGTCAATCATAAGCCCTTCCTGGTGTATGGGTAAGGGGTAGAGTTCACCATTATCACGCTCCCTCGGTCCGGGGGTACGAAGAGTACTGCCCTCTGATCGAGTCAACCGAGGCGCAGCCGCGTGAGCATCAAACGTGATGGTGGTAGTTTTCTGCGGGCAGGCGGGCTCTTCCTGGCTGACAGCCTTATCCTTCCGCATGGATAGAGGATCGGGAAGGTAAGGCTGCAGAACAGGATCCACGCATCTTTACGCAGGCTCGCCGGGTTAGCATCGGAGTATTGTCTTGGGTTCTGGACTGTCAGTGAATACTCACAATGGTGGGTGATGAAGCATGGATTCCACATGATAGATGAACCGTAACGGTCTCAGCACGGCAAATGTTTGTATCCCTTTTCCAAGATGGTTTTGGGGTCGGAGAATTACTCCGTACACGCTTGAATCAATGCTACCGATGGAACTGTCAAGCTTGTGTTTTTGGTTGGGAGCCTGGTGTCCGGTGGGGGACGGGGTTACCCTAACCTTAGATATTGCTGTTGGTTGTAAGTGAAAGGCACATCCACCCATCTTCGTCTCCCGATCGAATTCGCACATGTCGCATGCGGGATTTTCTGTTGCAGTGGACATGACCAATGTGCCACCATACGGCCCCACGGGGCGCAGCATTGTCGGCGGCTGAGCTACTTGCCTACTACGTATGTAGTAAATCTCGTCCATGGTATTGAACTGCAGGGCGCCCGTTTGGTCAGGTATGCCGGCCTTGACAGGTGATAGAGAGAGGCCTGGCGTTTCCCACTGTTAAGAAATATATGGACGGCATCTATTAACACTAACCCCCTGACTTAACCTGACTTTATCATCCCACCACCCGACATGGCCAAATAGGCGCCGTTCCCTGAAGTCACAAAGGGTCTCCAGTTAGCGTACCAATCCAAGCACGTGCCCAAAGGTGTCTTCAGACGTGATTTTGTAGTGTTGGTGGATCCAGATTCACAAGCCAGCATTTGCCACCCAGGAGGTGTAGATGTTGTGGAACAAGGATGTGTGGCTTAGATTGCTCGGCAAATTCCAACATCCGTAATGGATCGAGGGATGGTGAGAAAGCGGCTCTTGCGCCTACGATATATTGCACGTCCCCCTCTTTCGTCTTGATAACTGAGCATATTGAACAACTCATGAGAGCCTCCGGCGCAAGTGACAGTTGCCATTCAACCATCAGCAGAGTGCTGCAGAAAGCGGAGCTGGCAAACCTAGGAGGCGAGATGCGTATCTACGGGCGTGGGTGACAATAGCGTTCTAGTCGCGTCTTCGCGTCCTACCTCTTCAAGCCACCCCCCGTACATCTTCGCCCATAAGGATACCTTTTATACGAGCACAGCTTAGTGGCTCATACACCCTGAGGCCATCCAGGGTTGGGAGCCAAAGCTGCGTGGTCCCGCAGATGTTGAAGGTGATACTGATATAGTTGAGGTGCATGAAAGAAAAGGAGTAAGGGATACTTGAGACATCTTGTTCTGCATACCGAGGGGCGTTCCAACCTTCTTACACGAGAATGCATTGAACTCCCCATCTGAATTATCTCGTACACCAACGACCGCCATACGATAGTTGCCAGATATTTACATCCCCGTATCGTCGCAGCAGCATTCCGACATCTACAGTCGATAACCCGAAGACGTCCGCCATCTGCCCGGTGTGTGGAGAAGCGAGAAGCAAGCTGAGGCTCGGCATCCAGTTCCTCCCTTTCAAACCCTAGATAGGGTCCGTAGGGTCAGACGCAAATCTATACCAGTCAGCCAATAGTCCAGGACGCCGGGGTAGTAAACCAAAAGACAATAGGGTCATAGAAAGGAAACATCAGAATATGTAAGAATTGAATGTCATATTTCGCACCAGATATAGCTACTCCGGCGAAAGAGAGCCATCCGGCGGAATCAATCGCAAATTTTGCTCATCACAGAAGAGGGCTAAACAGCGGGGAAAACGGAAGATGAGAGTGCTTACCAGTTCATTTCGGGGGTAGGAGAGAGGCATATGTAGTCACCAGACAGGTCTCCGTGTATACATGGCCTTGTTCGTCCGTCCAAGTTCTTGGGCTACGGACATGGAGAAGTTTGACAGCGAGTTGTGGAAGGAAAAATTTGCGGTCAAGTTTTCAGTGGACGGAGTGAAGACCCCACACCTGTTCCGGCGTGCACGCGGGAAGTCATGTGAGTCGGCCCCTCCTCAACTCTAAAGTGTCTCCGAAGGTCCTGCAAAACTGCCCCCTTTTTCAGAAAATCCACCACAGCGAAATCTCGAGATGTGCAGGCATCAGTCAGATTAGATACTACCTTCCGACCGAATGAATGAGGTTCAGACTACTCCATCCCAAACACCCTGAACTCCAAATCAACACGGTTCCCCATTTTACTCGCCCCCTTCGGAGCTCCGCATCCTCATAGTCCCGCTCATGTGCTAAGCACTGGAACATCTCCCCCCTAAAAGAGTTAGGGTATCCTCCTTCACCTGTCGCCGGCGGGGACGTCCAGCAAGGCGCCTGACCGTGACCCTCCGGAATCCCTCGCTCCCGGGAGACTCGTACTGAACTCCCTCGTCGCCTCGACCGCGACGCATCCTGTCGTAGGGGTCGCGTCGGAAGCATGCGGGTCAGAAGTCGGCCAAGTGGAAAGTGTGCTCCGCCCGTTAGAAGGTGACGACGACGGTGGCAGTGGTGTATGTGGGTTTCTTTGCGACCGACCGGCTGGCACTCCCGACAGCGATGCCTGTGCTTGCCATCTCCTCGGGGTTTTGGTATTCGAGCACCCGATGATGTGGGGCCGGATCAGTCTTCGTGCCTGTGCGGACCCGTGTGCGGGCATTTGATCGCGCACTCCGAACTTTTATTACACATTCCGAGCCGATTTCTGACCAAAACCGGGGCAGCAGAACGTGCGCACTCCGATTGTATTTTTCACGCGCTCCGAGCTCAAGCCGAAACTACCGGCGGGGTTTTGGCGCACTTGGATCTCTTCATAGTTTACTCAGCATATTTTCTTTCAATCTTTGGTTCCAAATCTCAACAGAGCCGTCGTCCTCCGTCCCAGGTAGTAGAACTTGCAAATCCACGGTCTCCTTTCTATCAATGCTCGCTAGTTTCGCAGGCAGGTATCTACCTAATCAACAAATCATTCTTCCATGTTCTTCATCCCCAGCAGTCATTCCGCCTCCAAAACTGCACGGCCGCCCGGGCGACCTCGGGAGCCTTAACAAATGCCACCTCGTGACCCGCGTCGAGCACAACGGTCTCGAACCCGTCCGGCCCCAGCGCGTCGCCGACGTCCTGGATGGTCTCCTCCTTCACGATGACCGGGTCCGACGCGCCCAGCACGAGGAGGATCTTCCCGCCGGCGAGCCCCGGCGGTGTCGGTTTCTCCTCCGCCACCCCTGCTGCTCCTCCTCCTCTCCTCTCGGCCAGCGCCGCCCCGAGCCTCTGCCAATCGTCCCACGTCTCGTAGATGGGCGCGTGCCGGATGCTGCTCATGAAGGCGCGCACGAACCCGGCGTGGTGCCGGAGCTGCCAGCTCATGACGGACGCGACGCTGGTCGTCCTGCCCCCGGGCCCGGCGGGGAGCGCGGCGCTGTCGAACGAATCGCCCCCGCTGGCATCGCTGTTGCGGTGCGGCGGCGCGGCCGTCGCCACCGCTGCTCCTGACCCCTTCTTCTCCCTCTTCTTCTCCTGCTCCTCCTCTTCGCTCCTCCCCTCCTTCTTCCCCTCCGGATGCGATGCCACGACCTCGTCAAGAACCAGCCCCTCCTCGACTGTCGTCTGCGCCCGCGACCCTCCCCCTTCCTTCGGCCTCAGCCGCAAGCCGACGAGGGCCTCGAGCAACCGCTCCGGCAGCCAGCCCTGGGAGTAGAGCACCCTGCTCCGCCACCCGACGTGCGCCCTCCGTATTAGCCCGCCCCCGGCGACGAGGGTGAGCGACCTCACCATGCGGGGCCAGTAGGCCGCGAACGAGGCCGAGACCCCACCGCCGAGCGAGTAGCCGACCAGGTGGAAGGCGTCGTCGCCCGTCCAGCCCCGGAGCGGCGATGACGCGAGCGCGAGCAGGACCTGCGACGCGTACAGCCTGGCGTCATATGGCAGGTCCGCGGGCGCGTCCGAGTAGCCCCGGCCGAAGAAGTCGAACAGCATGACCCGGCACCCGCCGCCCCCCGCGCCCACCAGCTCCGCGGCCAGCCCGCCCAGCGCCAGGCAGGGAGTCCCGATGCCGTGCAGGAGCAGGACCCGGTCTGGGCTGTCCTCGGGCCCCCATTCGAAAACCTTGAGCACGCCGTAGGGGGTGGCGACGTCGCGGCCGCCGGGGAGGGCGTTCGGCGGGTACGGCAGCGCGGAGGCCTCCTCGGGGGAGAGGTGCGGGATTAGGGTCGTGCGCGGAGAGGGGATGATGTGTTTGTTTTCGCTGTTGTTGTTGCTGTTGTCGCTACCACCGCCGCCGCCCCGCTGAGCCTTCTTCCCCGTCTCGAGCCAGGACACTGACGCTGTATACAGGCCCACCGACGCCACAAGGAGCGCCGTCGCCGCCGCCCCGGCGATGGCGTAGCTAGTTGGTGCATGTTGATTCATTATGGCGATTGTTACATCGGTGACCTTGGGGACGGCCTTTCGTAAGCGTGTCGTGGCCTAGCCCAGCGGACTTTGTGATTTGCGTTTCCGCTGCTATGACCGACTTTCATCCACGGAAGCGAGCGTAAGACGCAAACCTCGCAATCGCAGAACGCCCCGTTCGGATTAACGGAACCCAAGAGCAAAGAGGCAATAATGCCTCGCAAACATGGAACGCCTCAAAATTCACGATTGCACGCCGGATGCCCCGCTCCAAGTGCCGAATGTCGGAGCGCAGCCGATCGCCGGATGTCCGCCGAGGTTGTAATGTCTCTTATCATTTCACAGATCGACCTGCCCTCTCAGAGCCAAAGCTGCCAGCTATGCAGAAGAGTAAGCACTTATGTATCGAGCCTTCAACGCCGAATAAATGCCGATAAAACAAAATACTCAAACACCCCACCATACAATGAAAGCCAACGGAATGCAGGATTGCAGATGAAAACCCTCGGGCTATGTAGATACCTCCCTCCCTGCCCCCTTTACTTCTCCCTCCGATAAAGGCCCATAATCCTGTCGACAACCTTCCGCCTCACCGTCCCTATGCCGTCATCACCACCACCACCACCACCGCCACCACCACTACCACCGCCGAACCCCGCCTCCACGCGGTCCCGGATCTCCACCGAGAAGCTCGGCCTCGCAGACCCGCTCGGCTCCTTCACGAGCCTCTTCCTCGCAGGGGGGGTGCCACCAGTCGACGCGCTCCGGGCCAGCCACAGCCGCTGCTCGCTGCGCCGCGCCGAGATTGTCTGCTGCTGGTGCTCCGGTTGCTGTGTGTAGTGGCTACTATACCGTCGGTGGTGCTGATTTGCTCCCTCGACAGCGCTGCTGCTGATGTCGTGGGAGAATGAGCGTGTGTGCGTGTGCGGGCGTGGGTGAGACATGTGACCCTGACTTTGATTGCTCGCGTTGGAATGGTTGCTGTTTTGCAACAACAGGCTCTCAAACCCCCCTTCAAATGTTGAGGTGGGAGATGGAGGCGCGGGGTAGTAGTATATGTCGCTGTTGCTACCCGTGCTCAGTAGACTCAAGCTGTCAGCTGGCGGTAGTAGCGGTGGCGGTACTGCTGGTTGTGCCCCTCTCCCCACAATAGGTGCTGGAAGCGGTGGTGGGGTAGTCACCGTCCCTTCTTCAGCTGCTGTGAATGCGGGGCTGCAGCTGTTACCTGCGCTGTTGCTATTGTTGCTGATGCCGCTGCTGTTGTTGTTGTTGTCTACCTGTACCACGTGCTGGGTGTACCTCCGCTGTAGCACGCGCTGTTGACGCTGCTGCCGTGGGGCGCGGTCGCTATCGGCTGTTGACATTGGTGATTGCCTGCGGGCGAAGAGGTGGTGTGCCATGGTCCTTGTTCGATTGGGACGAGATTGGGTAAATTCGACCTCTCCTAATCCTAGGCCCCGTTTTCTCTCCCTGTGTCTTCGTCTGGGAGAGCTCTAAGATGGTGATGTTCTTCCTCTCGCCGAACCAGGGTCAGACGGAGGATAACTATATGGTCTAATGATCTCTGGTTTTGACGGCCTCCCCCAAGCCCGTCCGTGGCTCGTTGGGAGAGATCCGTCAACGTTGGCGAGCAGGGAAGGCGGGTAGTTGGCAAGAGGTGACAGAGCGATTCAGAGCCGTGGTTTGTATGATTAAATATCGACTAAAGTCAGTGATGATTCTGCACAGCGCTGACATGGATGCTCATCTCAGGCTTTTGATGTTGAGCTGGCTCGACCGCCCAATGGCTACCCTGGCTGAAGCCGCACCACCGACCTCTCTGTCGCTGCTCTTGTGTTGGTAATAGGACACCACCGTTGTCTTAACAGCACTGATAAGACCTGCCTTAGTTTTGCCAAGCTGGAGTGGAAAAGTGTGCGTGACAACACTAAAGCCAGAACCAAGCAACTTACAGGTATTCCTGTTAATTCAATGTATGCTAGCTGGCTGTGGGCGATTCATTCTACCCAGATCGTCGGGCCGTCGGGTGGCGGGCTTAATGAAGGTGTGTGTCTGGGCACACAACACAAACAATCACACGAACTTGAGAACACTACTTAACTTGAGAGCCCTTCACTCCCACTAATACCTAGGTAGACTTGGTAGTTCCAAGGAAACCTACATAGTAGTTAGTTGTCCCCCACTCTGTGTTCGCGGCGACTGGACCAGCCCGCCATTCCGGCTTCAGGCTTCAAACATCCAGCTAGGCTTCCAAAACAGGAATGGAACCTCCGACCTCCTACCACCAGTGTCTTGTCCCCATGGACCACATTTGCCTCTTCCTTCCCATAGCATGAAGTGGATCCTTCTCCCCAGAGTGAGTCCAACACGGAAACCTTGCGGCCGAAGACACAAGCAAGGCCGAGCTGTTTTGCATGTCAATCTCAAGCTCGCAGGTCACATCTGCTGGCATCACAGGTCATCGACATCTAGTCCCGAGCTACTGACAAGTTCCATCCATATAGTGTTAGAGGGCAGTGCAGGCTAGCCAGCCTGACCAACCGTGCTACGATGTGCCTACCGTACCCGCCGGGTCGGGGCCATTTGAGCATACAAAGGGGCCAGTTAAGACGAAATTTCAAAGCTATCTGATGAGAGAGCGTTGAGAGGTTGTAATAGCGTTTTTCGGAGCGCTTTGCAATTTCATCTTTCCCAGCGGATACAAAGCCAAGCACCCGTATATGAAACTAAGCGAAGCGAAAGAAAATAAGAGTAAGGAGTAAGTCCTCGTCCTCGTTGTTTTGGTCGCCACAACTCTTAGCTAATACAATGGTGGGACGGACACAATTAAGTGGAAGAATTGAGGAAAGAAGAGGAAGGAACTTACCGATTGGAAGAGGTTGCTAGAGTGTAGCAAGCTACACCAAAGGAACTTCAGCAGGTCCTCGGCGAAACCAAGGCGGAGCTCCAGACCGGAGGTTCAATGCATCAAGTCGGAACTCCAGGCGTCAAATCAATGCCGCGGAGCGTCCGTGGCAAAGACGCGAGACTTTCCAGTGGGATTATGAACGGGCCGCCCCCGACTTCGCGGATCGCCGTAATAACAAGCTCGGCACGCTAACATCTGAAGAGAATGGTGACTTCAATCGGGTGTCATTGGGGTATTGGTTGCGACGTGACGTGCGTTTAACACGCATGGCTCCTCCTTACAAGTCAAGTCGCGAGAAAACAAATCGGGCATTTCTTACGGATTTGCGCGTTGGACCCCACCATTTAGGCCGTGCTGTTAACCACGAACAAAGGATGTACTTCTGTAGGGGAAGAAATAAACGTTTGAGAGCGCTATAACCTGAATAATAGGCTTGATTTAACAGACTCTCCTGATCCGCTACTTGCTTCGGTTTATTCTTCCCTTATCTCGGCCCTCTCTTTGTAATAGCGTTACGAGGTGAGCGCCAGCTGAGTTTAATGTGGCTTCGTATGGCTAAACTGGTGTCCGTGGCTTAACTCATCGATTGGGCTGGCGGGGCCGAGGCCCCTGCAGGCCTAAGCTGCCAATTCCAAACGCTTCAAAAATCCGCAGGGCAATTGAGCCAGCAAAGATAGATTACGGTGCATCTTTGCCATTATTCGCAAATCTCCGCTCCAACTGCATCTCCCAAAAGTTGCTCGTCGTTGCAGGCTCGGCAGCCCCTCTCCTAAGCCCAACAGACCAACGCGACCAAACATGCGACCGAACACGCGGCCGAAGCCCGAGCCTATAGCCGACATCGAAGCCATACCTCCTCAGGCAATCGCATTAGCCGCCGACAAAGTGGCATAAGCTGCTCGATTTCCCCAAACGCGTCACCAGTGGGTCACCAGTCGCGACGATATTCTCGAAGAACCCGACCTGATCCGCTCGGCATCTGCACCTTGGGGCACATCTCGCGTCTCTCCCATAACGCTTCGCACAGTCAGCCATTCCCTATCATCACTCGGAGCCCCTATGCCGGCTCATCCACCAGCTAGAGCAGTAGCAGCAGGCGCCGGATGAGCTCCGTGAAAACCACGCCGCTCACAGCCCCGCCAGACGCAGCATCTCTCGAGGTGTGGCGTGAGGCTTAGGGCACAAGGCAAGTCAAGCCTGCAAATCCACGAAAACCCTTTTGCTTCTTTCATTGCCCGAAACTAACGGCTTCTCCGCGAAGAACTTCCCGGTCGCAACTACGCCGATGTTAACACTCTCGCCACGAGTCGCTTGCCCTATGTCGACATCATGCTCGAGGCGCGGTCCGCACCCTGTCCTCTCAACCGCAATCCGTGAGGAAAGGCTTGGCCGAAAGGGCGCCCTCGACCGAAGACCCTGACGATCGTAAAGAGGGAGAAGAACCATGGCAAAAATATACGCCGACAACCATGCGCCACATTAAAAGGAGCCAACCCAACGCGAGCTCACCGAGCCTCCGCCTCCCACATCCAGGCCGGCGTCAAGCTACCCCTCGGCCTCAGTAAAGTTCTCAAAAGTGCCACTAGAGAAGCTCGCAGTCGATAGCCGTCCCCAAGCACCCGGGCGAGGAGAAAGAAAATACGCTATGTCGACATGGATCTCGGCAATCTTCCACTTGCAGATCGCCTTGCTGCCGCTTCTCCTGCAACTTACTACCAACTCCTCTAGCTTGGGATCCGTTTCCGGAGGCCCCAGCGCCTACGCCTCACGGGCGAGGAGTGCACCTCATTCGGGAGTGCCCTCTCGCGATTCACTAAGCTCACCGTCTTCACCGAACTATCGATCTCGCCTTGGTCCCACACCCAAATTTGTCTGTAATAATTTGACAATATCGACGCGCACAGGCACCCCCTTTACATTCTCGCCGGTTCGCAAAAATGGTGAGGCTGAGGAGGGGCATAGAGGGGTACGGAGGGAGCATGGATACGAGAGTAGGATGAGAGCATTAGTTCACTTCCGGTTGTGCGAAAGGGCTTCACACAACGCGAGTCCCAGTAGATGTGCAGCTTCCCACAGCAACAACGTAACAAAAACCAAAGAATTAGCGTACGGGCATGTAATTTCAGCTTAGTGCCTGTATTTGGAGGCCTATTTCTAGCGGCTGAGATGATTTCGAATATCGCTTTCTAACTTGCTATCTTTCCACTCTTCCAGCCTTTCCACGCCTGCTCTCATGTTCGCGCTACCATCCTGATATCTTGACACACTATATAAACCCTAATAACGTTCAACATCTCGTCGCACCATTATGATATGAATGTAGAAAGTACAGCCGCATAGGCCGCAGATACGACCATCATTTCGAAGTTGGATATTTTCAAAGTGACCGCCACAAGGAAGGAGAAAACCAAAATAAAGACGGAAACAACAACCAGCTGTGTGCTCCTGAACGACTCATACGACAAAACGGCCAGAGGAGTGATAAGGAAAACGGCCGTGGCAATGGCAGTCACCACGCGCCCGACAATACCAGCAATAAGAACGGTGTTCTGATTAGACCACTGGTAACCGCCGATACCCTGACAAGCTTCGGGATTCCTCTGTGAACGCTGCGAAATCCTCCGATAACGAAACGCTCGCAGCCACTTGTGAAGCCGTCGCTGGAATGGATCCGTGCGAGATCGTGCTCCAAGATCCACCCTGAGGAGCCTGGTCTTATAGATCTCGTACAGGCTCAGGTCGGTCCGGAGGCTAGACAGCTTCTCATTATCCAAGAGAGAAAATGTCTCCATAGCCATCACCTGGTTGAAGGCGATAAGTGCCTCGTCTATTTTGCAACGCCTAATTAGAAATATACGTGGCAGGATTCGGATTTATCACATACCATATTGCTTTAGGAGGTCACGAAGCCTTAGCACCATTTGTTTGTTGATAATCTCGTTCAGCTTGGGTATGTTTGCATCTCTCTTGCAGTGTTTAAGGCCGAGTCGATCAGTAGGCGAAGGATCCATTCCCAGACTCAGACCAGCTTGGTAAATCGAATGGTCCAGTTCGGCAATCTCATCTTCAAGGAAGCGGAGATTTAGCAGGTGAGTCGTTTTGAATCGCCGAAATCCATGGAGAGTTAAGTTGTCGTCGTCGGTAACAACTTGCCAGTGCTTCCGAAAGTTTTGTAATATTTGAGGCTCCCTTACAGACGCTTCTCCTTCCATTATAGATATATTTTCAAATCGGACGCTTAAGACGGAAAAACCGCGCTATGCTACGTGGAATTCAGCGAGATTTGACTCCCTGTGAAGAGACTGATTTATTCCCCGATTAAAGCTCTTATATTCACAGCAGACCGAGTAAAGGACAGCTCGAAAGTCAGCCTACCTAGGCATAAAGCCCTAGTATAAGCCCAAATTCTACTTCTATAACGCTTTCGTGGGCGAAACCCAACTCCGCGCTACTAGAAAGAATGCCTAAAGCTTCGTCTTGATGGAGGCGCAGCGGGATAAGCGATGTAGATGGTGTGGCTGGGTAAAGTAGGCTTCTCCTTTAGTCGCTCTCCGCCCCCAGAATCTGCCTAGTGGATGGCGAGAAACAAATCCGAATGTAGCCTTTACTTTAGTGGCTGGCTGGTCCCTTGTAAGCGCGGCTGTGAGGGATTAACTCTCCACCTAAGACTCCCCGTCTTTGCCTCTCGATTTCTCCCTTCTTCCATCTTTCTTAACTACCAAGATGTTACACCTGCTCTTCCGTTCAGTTTGTTACGTCTGACTGCTCACCCACCACAAACGTTTTGCACGTAGAAACTTATCAATTCTTCCGTTCTGCTCGTTTTTAGCTATCCTATTCTCCTAGCGAGTCGGTACGATGGCCTCCAGTTCTGAAAAACTGGAGGCCAGTGGTCCAAAGCCAATGAAGCAACTAACTCCACAAGACTACCACGTTGCGTGGATATGTCCTCTGCCAACTGTCGAGCTGCTTCCGTCACGATTAATGCTCGATGAGGAGCATAAACCACCGTCCTATGACACCCATTTTGACCCGAACACCTACATATATGGCGAGATCTATGGCCATACCGTCGTTATTGCTACTTTATATGCGGGCCGCACAGCTAACGTCAACGCCTCACATGTGACAGGCCCTTTGTTCACCACCTTTCCTAATATCCGAATGGTACTCCTGGTCGGCATTGGCGGCGGCGTTCCCTTCGATCCTCCCAAGGATAATGCTATCGAGGACATCCATCTCGGAGATGTCGTCGTTGGATACCCTCAGGATGGAGGGGCCCCTGGCATCTACTTCGAGTACGGCAGAACAAAGCCCGACGAGTTCGAGATCTTACAGAAATACAGGATGGCTTCCCCCGACGATCGGATTCTGAGTGGGCTGAACCGCCTGATTTCGGATCAAGATTTCCCTGGCAACACAATGTTCGACAACCATCTCGAAATATTGCGAAGTCATGAGATACACAAGGCAAAGTTTGCGCTTCCCCCAGTCGAATCCGACATGCTCTTTACCGCCGAACACGCCCATAAAGGCCGCTACGGGGACTGCAGCTCGTGCGACAGAGCTAAGCTTGTTCATCGACCTTCACGAAACCCTGAAGACCGATATAAACTAGTCTTCCACCCGGAAAGGATTGCCACGGGCAACTCGGTCATCCAGGATGGGTGGCGGAGAGACGAGATCAGCAAGATGTGCAAGGGCGCGCGTTGCATCGAGATGGAGGCGGCGGGCGTCGAGGTGAATAGAAAGTGCCTCGTCATCCGCGGGATCTCTGACTACGCGGACTCGCACAAGAACGACGTTTGGAAGAATTGCGCAGCTGGGAATGCAGCAGCATTTGCTAGGGAGTTGCTTCGCAAGATTCCACCTGGTCGCTTGGAGGGCATGGAAGATACAAGTTAGTTCGCTACAAATTTCTCTCTGAACTCATTACCAAGACGCAGATTTATACATCACGTCTAATAAATAATTCGCTGCTGACTCCTTACCAAAAGATAAATCCTCTCGCAAGGCAGACTGGATCGTGCGGTTCGGCCGCAACCGGGATTTCACTGGGCGAGAGCGAATTTTAGCGCAGCTTCTCGAGAGGATCCCCCCAAGCGCAGACGGAGACGATTGTCAACGAACCGCTATTGAAGGCCTCGGAGGTGTAGGCAAGACGCAGATTGCGCTCGAGGCCGCCTTCCGCGTCCGCGAGAAGCATCCAGACTGTTCGGTCTTCTGGGTTCCTGCGGTAGATGCCGCCAGCTTCGAGAATGCGTACCGCGATATTGGCCAGCAGCTGAAGCTTCAGGGTATCGACGAGGATAAGGCAGACGTTAAGGGCCTTGTTAACGCAGCCTTGAGCCGCGAGGATGCAGGTAGCTGGCTTCTGATTATCGATAACGCCGATGATACTAAGCTGCTCTTTGGCGACGCCGGCCTCTCTGAGCATCTCCCGTTCAGCCGAAAAGGATCTATTTTGTTCACAACGCGGAACCACCAGGCTACAGTGCGACTCGTCGTCCCCAAGAGGAATATCATCACGGTTACCGAAATGGACCAAGATGAAGCCGTCGAGATGTTGCAAAAACACTTATCTGAAAGCCAGCTTAGGGATCGCGAAAGCACGACGAGTCTGCTCAGCTCCTTATGCTTTTTACCTCTGGCTATTAAGCAGGCATCTGCTTTCATGGCTGAGACAGGGATGACGACCACAAGATACCTCCAGCATTGCCGATCAAGTGATCAGAAGTTGATTGAGCTGCTTAGCGAAAACTTCGAAGATCGAGGGCGCTACCAAACTGTCCGAAACCCGGCCGCGACGACGTGGCTGATTTCATTCAAGAATATCTTACGGGATAACCAACTCGCCGCGAGGTATCTGAGATTCATGTGCTTCGTC
The DNA here is from genome assembly GCA_003049395.1 of Pseudohalonectria lignicola. Taxonomy (NCBI): domain Eukaryota; kingdom Fungi; phylum Ascomycota; class Sordariomycetes; order Magnaporthales; family Ophioceraceae; genus Pseudohalonectria; species Pseudohalonectria lignicola. The sequence continues at coordinate 45,643 of PYSP01000290.1, forward strand.
GCCGAAAAAGACATCCCCGCATCTTTACTACCTCCGGCGGATGAGCTCGATGCGGACAAAGCGGTCGGCGTTCTCAAAGCATATGCGTTTATCACTCAACTGGAGGGAGAGGATTCGTTCGATCTTCACCGACTCGTTCGACTGGCGATGCGGAATTGGGTTGCACAAAAAGAAAAATGGGTGGAGGGCGTAACAGAGGTGATACAACGACTCGCCACGGTGTTTCCCTTCCCAAAGCACGAGAACAGGGACGTGTGGTTGAGATACCTGCCGCATGCACAGATGGCCTTAGAATCTCGACAAGCACGCACCGGCGAGAAGGCTGAGTCAGATCTTCTTCATAATGTCGGCGGGAGCTACTCTATCCTTGCAAAATACCAGGAGGCCGAGCAGATGCATCGGGAGGCATTAGAGCTGAGGGAGAAGGTGCTAGGTAGAAAGCATCCCGACACGCTCACCAGCATGAATAACCTCGCACTTGTGCTCGACAGCCAGTGGAAGCACGACGAGGCCGAGCAGATGCATCGGGAGGCATTCGAACTGAAGGAGCAGGTGCTAGGTAGAGAGCATCCCTCTACGCTCGCCAGTATGAACAATCTCGCAAGTGTGCTCGACAGCCAGGGGAAGCACGACGAGGCCGAGCAGATGTATCGGGAGATATTAGAGCTAAGGGAGAAGGTGCTAGGTAGAGAGCATCCCTCCACTCTCACCAGCATGAACAACCTCGCAAGTGTACTCGACAGCCAGGGGAAGCACGACGAGGCCGAACAGATGCATCGGGAAGCATTAAAGCTAAGGGAGAAGGTGCTGGGTAGGGAGCATCCCTCCACGCTCACCAGTATGAACAACCTCGCAAGTGTACTCGACAGCCAGGGGAAGCACGACGAGGCCGNTATGAACAACCTCGCAAGTGTACTCGACAGCCAGGGGAAGCACGACGAGGCCGAGCAGATGCATCGGGAGGTATTAGGGCTGAGTGAGAAGGTGCTGGGTAGAGAGCATCCCTCCACGCTTACCAGCATGAACAACCTCGCAAGTGTGCTCTCTAGCCAGGGGAAGTACGACGAGGCCGAGCAGATATATCGGGAGGCATTAAAGCTGAGTGAGAAGGTGCTGGGTAAAGAGCATCCCTCCACTCTCACCAGTATGAACAACCTCGCAAGTGTACTCGACAGCCAGGGGAAGTACGACGAGGCCGAGCAGATATATCGGGAGGCATTAAAGCTGAGTGAGAAGGTGCTGGGTAAAGAGCATCCCTCCACTCTCACCAGTATGAACAACCTCGCAAGTGTACTCGACAGCCAGGGGAAGTACGACGAGGCCGAGCAGATGCATCGGGAGGCATTAAAACTAAGGGAGAAGGTGCTGGGTAGCGAGCATCCCGACACGCTCGCCAGTATAAACAACCTTGCAAATATGCTCGACAGCCAGGGGAAGCACGACGAGGCCGAGCAGATGCATCGGGAGGCATTAAAACTAAGGGAGAAGGTGCTGGGTAGCGAGCATCCCGACACGCTCGCCAGTATAAACAACCTTGCAAATATGCTCGACAGCCAGGGGAAGCACGACGAGGCCGAGCAGATGCATCGGGAGGCATTAAAACTAAGTGAGAAGGTGCTGGGTAGAGAGCATCCCGACACGCTCGCCAGTATAAACAACCTTGCAAATATGCTCGACAGCCAGGGGAAGCACGACGAGGCCGAGCAGATGCATCGGGAGGCATTAAAACTAAGTGAGAAGGTGCTGGGTAGAGAGCATCCCGACACGCTCGCCAGCATGAACAACCTCGCAAGTGTGCTCTCTAGCCAGGGGAAGGACGACGAGGCCGAGCAGATGCATCGGGAGATATCAAAGCTGAGTGAGAAGGTGCTGGGTAGGGAGCATCCCTCCACTCTCACCAGTATGAACAACCTCGCAAGTGTGCTCGACAGCCAGGGGAAGTACGATAAGGCCGAGCAGATGCATCGGGAGATATCAAAGCTGAGTGAGAAGGTGCTGGGTAGGGAGCATCCCTCCACTCTCACCAGTATGAACAACCTCGCAAGTGTGCTCGACAGCCAGGGGAAGTACGATAAGGCCGAGCAGATGCATCGGGATATACTAGAGCTGAGTGAGAAGGTGCTAGGTAGAGAGCATCCCTCCACGCTCACCAGCATGAACAACCTCGCAAGTGTGCTCGACAGCCAGGGGAAGGACGACGAAGCCGAGCAGATGCATCGGGAAGCATTAAAGCTAAGGGAGAAGGTGCTAGGTAGAGAGCATCCCGACACGCTCGCCAGCATGAACAACCTCGCAAGTGTGCTCGACAGCCAGGGGAAGTACGACGAGGCCGAGCAGATATATCGGGAGGCATTAAAGCTGAGTGAGAAGGTGCTGGGTAAAGAGTATCCCTCCACGCTCACCAGTATGAACAACCTCGCAAGTGTGCTCTCTAGCCAGGGGAAGTACGACGAGGCCGAGCAGATATATCGGGAGGCATTAAAGCTGAGTGAGAAGGTGCTGGGTAAAGAGTATCCCTCCACGCTCACCAGTATGAACAACCTCGCAAGTGTGCTCTCTAGCCAGGGGAAGTACGACGAGGCCGAGCAGAAGCATCAGGAGGTATTAAAGCTAAGGGAGAAGGTGCTGGGTAGGGAGCATCCCTCCACTCTCACCAGCATGAACAACCTCGCAAGTGTACTCGACAGCCAGGGGAAATACGACGAGGCCGAGCAGATGCATCGGGAGGCATTAAAGCTAAGGGAGAAGGTGCTGGGTAGAGAGTATCCCTCTACGCTCACCAGCATGAACAACCTCGCAAGTGTACTCGATAGCCAGGGGAAGTACGGCGAGGCCGAGCAGATGCATCGGGAGGTATTAAAGCTGAGGGAGAAGGTGCTGGGTAAAGAGCATCGCTCCACGCTCGCCAGTATGAATAACCTCGCACTTGTGCTCAACAGCCAGGGGAAGCACGACGAGGCCGAGCAGATGCTTTGGGAGGCATTCGAACTGAAGGAGAAGAAGAAGAAGAAGATATATTTAACGCCGGAGGGAGCGCAGAGCGCTCCAGGCCTCCCGAGGGGCATGCGGCGTGC
>PYSP01000291.1:0-48677 GCA_003049395.1 Pseudohalonectria lignicola
GGCAGCGGCGGCGGCGGTGGCAGCGGCTTCGGCGCCCCCCCGTCTGGCGGCTATGGCGGCGGCGGCTACGGTGGCCCCCCTCCCAACCCCGGGTACGGCAGTGGAGGTTACGGTGGTGGCGGTGGCGGCGGCGGCTACAGCGGTGGCGGCGGCGGCGGCTACGGCAACCCCGGCGGCCAGTCCTGGTGGTAACTCTCACGGAACTGCCACTACCACCACCCGTGACCCTTGGGGCAGGCGTTCACTCACTCACGTACACGATCAACCGGAACGATGCTCGCCGTTTTTACTCCTTTCAGATTTGTTACATACATGCCCAAGCCTCCTTTTCGACATCCTTTAGTTTTGCGACCCAACGTTCATCTGCCTTTTTTGCACCTCTGCTTCCCCGTCGTGGAACATAACAAAAATAGGCGGCGAGCATGACCCCCCCAACGAGCGCTGGTTTTTATCAATCCCTCGGCCGGGATGACTGGTTTCGGGTGCTGGGCATTTCTCAGGCATACGAACGATAGACGGCATTTTTCTCTTTGTTGTTTCTGCGCACCTCCCCTGTTTTCTTGATACCCATAGACGCAAGAAGAATCGGGGGAACATCATCAATGATTGCGGACAGAAACACCGCAAGAAAAAGGAAAACGCGCCTGAGGGGTGCAGACACGAGCGGCAACAATGCGGGCTCGATCTTGGGGGATCTACAATGGGTTGGCTCTCCCGGGATCTGGTTTCTTTTCACGCATTAACGATGGTCATGTCTCTGCTTTTGCAACGCCTGAGAAAGAAAGCATGCATGCGTGTCTTCCCTTTGGCTTTTTTCTCCCGCATAGAGGTCGTCGCGCCGCGCACAATGCTTGTTCATCGCTTTTTATGTTCACAATTTCTTACCTTTTTTTAACTTTTTCTTGCTTCTCATTTTGGGGCATCATCACATCATAGATAAAAGCGGAATTCTCGGTTATTTTTTCTTTCTTTTTTCTCTCTGGCCGTCACACGCGCGTTTCGGCATGCCTCCCGGCGGCAAGGGAGGCAGATGATAGAAGGGGGCAAATAGACTGGTAATATCTCTTTTCTTCTTTTTCTGGAGATGGGACGGACAGGGACCGCGAGCAGGGCCGCCGGCCACACTACCTGGCTTTCCGAGTTATTGAGCGCAAAGTCACACATTATACCCCTGGTTTTTCGCGTGGACTTGGTGTTCTCTTCTTACTCTCCCATGGGGGTTTGGCCCAAGGAGGAAGGAAGAAGGTGCTGCTCAAAACACTTGGACCTCGCCCCTGCGGTCTCGCCACTGGACTTTGAAGAAGTGTCACTTAATGGATTTGAAGAGGGGACGGACACTTTGACACTGGGAGGAGGAGGAAAAAGAGAAATTACCTAATTAACAGTCTGGTTCTGGCTCCTTCTAGAAGATTTTCCTGTGTGGCTGGCTGGCTGACGTGCAGGCAGCCGGGAAAGGGAAGCAACTCAAGACGGAACGTCACCCCATATGGGCGACGTCACATCGGTCGATCGGTCGATATATCTTCGAAGGCAGAGAGAAAGAGAGATAGTTGAAGCTCGGGTCGCTGGTCTTTCCTCTTGTCCTGACCCTCTGAGTATGGGGGGCAGTTTGAGGACCGAGCACTTGAGCTCTCGAGTACTGAGGACTCCCATTGAAAAAAAATTTGACTTTTTTTTATATTCTAAGACCGACCCAACTCTGTGTACCATGAAAGAAAATAAGGCTTTTGAACTGAAATCTGTGACCCGATAGATGCCTCACGGCCTCATCTAATCTAGTCACCACCACTACTAGTTCACTAATCATCCGCCTAGCCTTTGCGAAGAACGGACCGTCCTTGGAACCTAGGGACAGTAATGTCCAACATTTGCATCCCATTCTTGCTTGTATCCTCACACGGCTCAAGCCAGGATCCTGTTTGTGTTTATGATACGGGGAATGCGACTGCTCCCGTCCTGACCGAAGTGGGCAGGCCAGCCTTCCGCAAGAAGTCAGCGACGAATTCAGTCAAGGCAACATCCGTCCCTGAAGAGACCCAGTCGACTCAGTGATAGTCAGTAGCACAGCCGCTCATGCGCTGTCTTGCTATTTGAAGGGAATCCCAGGGGGGAAGCCTTACCAAGTCCCCCAAGAATGGCAACCACCAGAGGTAGGAACTCCTGCTTCTTGGTGACCCGGGAGTGGTAGGGGATTCTACCAACTGCCCAAGGGGTGTGAGGCAAACGTGTCAGTAGATGATCGGCTAGGACTCTCGCGATTGAAGGGAGAGGGGGGAGCCCTTACTCGGAACCACCACCTCTGGGCAGCCCATCAACGAGGAGACGAAGTTACGGGAGAAGCCGGAGCCACCCATCCACGGCCCTTGCTTGTACTCGTCTCGGTAGCTGGGCGCCTCGTCGGAGATGGGGGTGATGGTGACGGTCTCGAGCCCTTCGGGGCGTGGTGGGGTCGACAGGACGAACCTGAGGAACCAGTCCCTGAAGGTCCCCTTCCGAACGAGGGCGGCATGCTGCTCCTCTGCGGTGACCTTTTCTGATTCGGTCTTGTACGCTTTTTTCCCTTTTTTCATAGGAGTGAAAAGGATGATGAGTGGGGTGGTTGGGGCTTGCCTTACCACTTCAAGCGGATTGCTGGGTTGGTGTAGGGCTCCTTGGCAAAGACCTCCCGGGAGTCGGCCCGGAACTTTGCGGTGTTCTTCTAGAGGTCGAAGTTTTTGATGGTCTTCATGGTCTGGGGCCTCCCGATGTACTCGAGAACGCTCTGGCCGTCGCTGGCGGGGTTCTCCCGCCGCTAGACCTCGCCGAGGCTGACCGACGTCGTCCTCGCCCCTGTTGTCTTCTCCAGGGCCGCGATGAAGCTGTTGAAGACCTTCTGCGCAGGTCCGGGCCGGTAGAGGAAGTCAGACGACACGATGATCTTGGTGACATTCTAGATTATGTCCCGAACGTCCGAGGTGCTGTCAGTTTCTCGGGACGTCGTTTTCTGTTTGTGTGTGTTTGTGGCCGGCCCAATTACATGTCGCTTTAAGGGGTGTTTCCGTGGTTTGGCAACCAGGCCGACACAACCTTGCGGAGGATGTCCACATCACGAGTGAGGAGTCCGACTGTATCAAGAGCTCTAAAAAATATTATTCAGTTCCCCTCTCAGCTCCCGTCGTCTTCAAATGGGAAGGAATGCTGAGGGGCACAATCCCGAAGGCTTGGGCATGCGGAGGGGGGATAAAGGGCCAAAAAGAAAAGAGAAAGAAGAAGAAAAAGCTCACGACGCCAGGGGAAAGATACCATCTAGTGGCAAGGCGCTCTAGCTCATCCGGATAGCAAAGAGCCCCTGCTTCGAAGCCGGGTCCCTCAGGCTGGCCTCCCATGTCGGTGCCGACGCTCGCATCCAGCCAGGGTTAAGCGGCGAGCGCGGCGACCCCTCCCGCGGTGCTCCCCCCGGGTACGAGGTATCCGTCCCCGCGCGGGTTGAATGGGCAGTGGCAGTCGACCCGGTCGGCGGTCGGGCCCTCCACCTCGGCGAACTGGCTCAGCTTGGTCCTGCCCAGGACGGAGGCGCTGCACGGCCGCGGCCGTCGAGACGCTGGCGGCCGGGTACAGCTCCTCCCAGGCGCGGGAGGCCATGGTCGTCCCGACGCCCGCGAGGCCCATGTTGTCCTTGACTGAGGTGCGGACGCCCCCGAGCGGCCTGTCATGGGTCGGCAGGTCCCAGGGCCGGGAGCGGACGCCGACGACGAGCCTGTGGCCGTCGCTGGGCCCGAGCAGGTGGTGGCTACATACCCTTTGGTGCAGGGAGTGGAGGTGGGGGGGTCAGTGGAGACCGGCAAGCACACACTGCACGGGGGGACTTCTTGCTGGAAAAAGGGGGGGGATGGGGGGATGCTGATCCCGCACTCACGCATCCCGAGGGTCCCCGGTTCTCTGGAGAGTGGCAGTGACAAACGCCTCTTGAGTGTCGGGGAAGAGGCGCAAGACGGCGTGCAGGCCCTGCCATTAGACGTAATAGTAGGGTCCCTCCAGCGTGTCCCGACTCTCTGCCGAGCCGGAGCTGCACCGCGCGTGCCGATCTTTCAGCAACGGCCAAGAGTCCTGGCCGATCGTGGTCGCAGGCTCGCCTGCCTGTCGAAGGAGGATGATGTTCTCCAGGAATGCGGGCTCGAGGACGTCGTCGATCCGCATCAGGTCGTCCACTTTCCTTTGGAGCCACTCGAGGGTGACTTGGCCTGATGGTGGCCATACGACGGCGCATGGCCCGGTGGGGTGGCTCGGCGAAACTCCCACTCCCAGACTGGCAGGGATCTTGTGGTAGAGGAACTGGCGATCCGCTATTTTGATTTTGAAGGTCATGGCTACTTAGTTCTGCCACCCCTTCACACAATGTTACGTCGACGGGGAACGAACGTAAGGGGAGGCTGATGAGCCAGGTCTGGGAAGTTGTTTGCGTTATGTATGAAGGGAGAAGAAAGGTGCATAAAACGTTGCTGCTTTGCCGCCCTTTTATCTTGCCGTTCTTGCTTTTTATTAATCAGTGTCCCTGCTCTTGCGTTGTGGGTTTCGCTGCTTTTTATTCATTGCCCGGAGATCACAAGATTATGTTCCAGGGGGCAGAGTTATAGTACTACTGGTGAAGCATCGGGGCACCAGCAGGAAAAGTGTGCTGGAGGGCAGTTGATCAGTCAATCATTGTCTTGTTCATCGAATCCGTCTCATACATGTCATATCCCAGTCACTGGCTGACATTACGTTGTTAACTAGGTATGGTGAGGAATTCCAGTGAGAAGGGCCCAACACTGATTCACGCGAGGACTGATGGGTTGGAGATGGACAGGCAGCCTGAAGCCTGACTGGCTGTCGACGCGACAGAATTTCGTCTTCTTCTTCCACTTGCCGCTCACCGCTGTTGTGATTTGAAGCCGACATGTTGGAGAGTTGAATCCTATCTGCCTAGGTAGTTATAGTTAGCTTCGTGGACACCAAGCTGTTGCCCCTGTTAATGCCCGCGTGCTGTTGGCGTCTCGCCAGTATGGACCCGCCAACAAGACTTCATAGCACGCTGCGACTGAGAGTGAGACCTGAAAAATAATTAACCGACCCAGTGGGAGTCGTTCGTATTGAGACTGTACGGCCAGCTCTTTAATAAGGCCCCCCTCGAGCGACCTAAAGGTGCGGTCCAGCTCTAAATGTCTTGACACACGGGGTTACCGTTCAGTCCTGTGGAGAGTAGGACTGAGGCAGAGACTGCTGGTTCTATGGAATGATGCAAAAGGACTCAACGAGTGCATAAGTCACCAGCCTCGTGTATTTCTAGAGAATCAGTATGCTAGGATATCGGTTTTACCTATTCGAGGTCCAGGGAGTCGACTGACTCCCTGGTCCGCCAAGAGTAATGCCTAACCTCATGACGCCAGCTTTACCGCAAAGATAAGCCTCTTCCCAGTCCTTCCAAGTCCCAGCTCGGGAGAAGCGTTCATGGAGACAGCCACTTCCCCTCTGCATAAACTCAATAGGCGTTTGTCCTTGACCTGCCTGGCAGCTTCTAATGTGCGAAGCCCCTTGTACAGGCAGATCGTTGGGAAGCACCCTGGCTGGCTCGCGGTGGCTCGTGGTTAATATCCTCAGCCCCAAATATTTCCTTCTATGTACCGGCCCGTATTTACAATGCCGATATGTGCAGTTTGTGCGAGGAATGTGAGTAGACCAACCAACCGGAACGCCAAACTAGAAATGCATCGACGAAAAGATGACCGCCGCCCGCCGCCCTGTCTTCAACGAGACACCCTGCCTGCCCCCGATGCTCCGGCGTCAGTTACCCCCTAGAGGATGGAGGGGTGACGTAAAACCTAGACCAGAACAAAGATGGGCCATGATGGCGGAGGAGGCGGGATTGCCTTCAAAATGCAAGATGGACAAAACCGCCGCTGACCTTCACATACCCCATATGTCACGGTCAAACGCGGCCCTGGGATTGTGATCTGGCGCGGCCATCTCGCTCGGCCCGCCCAGCTGGTGCGACAGCATCCCACCCATACCGGAACCCCCACCACCACCATCATCCCCCGGCGCCGCCACCCCGGCCGACCAGAACGAGGCAGCCGCCGACGCAGACGAGAGGCTGAGCCGCCCCACCCCGTCAGCCAGCTCCCCCGCCGGCCCCTCCACCGCCGCGGCGCGGGGCCTGTGCGCAACCGCAGCCGCCGGCGGGGGCTGCGACGCCGCGGCGAGCAGCGGGTTGCTGTCCGCCCCGGGCCCGCCGGCCTGCCTGCTGCTCTCGCTCTCGAGCCAGCCCATGGCCAGCCGCCTCTGCTCGGCGAGCTCGCGCTCACGGATCCGCGCCTCGAAGCGGCCCAGCTCGGCCTCGGCGTCGGCCTGCAGGCGCGACACGTGCTCGGCCAGGGCGCGGCACGACGAGAGTATGTCGTCCGGGTGGGCGGCGTGGCCCGTGGCGGAGACGACGAAGCGCGGCTTTTCCACCGATGCCGATGGCGCTGCCGCTGTCGTTGTCGCTGTTGTCTGCTGCTGGCCGGCGGTGGCGGGGTCACCACCGGCGGCGGTTGTCGGGTCCGACGAGGAGGACGGGGCCGGGTCGGCCGCGCCTGTGGACGAGGGCGGGAGCGTCGACGGCATGGCGCGGTATGTGTAGGGCAGCGTCGGCGCCGTGGGGAGGTTCACAAAGGGCGACACGGTCAGGGGCACCTGCTCGAGGAGCGGGTGGGATCCTGGCAGGACGGGCGGGGGGAGGGTTTCTGGTCAGTGGACGGGGTTGCTTCCTGCTGGCTGGCGCGGAGAGGCACTGGAGGGGATTGCATCACTACTCACTGTTGCCGTGCATCTCGAAGAGGTTGTGTGTTCAGGAAAGATGCAGGAAAGCTTGGGATGGAGAAAGGTATCTGCCTTGTGTGGTGTATGTTTGTCGTGGCGTTGTGCCCAAGGAGGAGAAGAGCGGGAATGGCAAGAGCGGGCTGTCCTTCGGATCCCAAGATTCTCGGAGCTCGTGGCGGACGTGATGTGGTGGGATTAAACTTTACAATTGTAATTTGTAATGTACAGCAGGAACGGGGGGAAAAAAGGAAGAAAAGCAGCGGGGGTAGGAGATATGAATAATTAAAACGACAAGAAGAACCGAGTTCGAACCTTCCGTCTTAGGCACATCACGTCGTTTGAGAGAGGTCCAGCCCCCGGGTTCTTGGTCCTTCAATTCGAGTGGCAGTCGACCTGTTAGGTGCAGGACTCCAGGCTTCACTGGTATCGGCAATCAGTTGAGTCCTTCAGCAGACACAGTGACTGCTGATTGGTGGCCATGGCTCACCCGGCTCCCGCTGTGCAGAGTTATCGGTGCTGCGTACGGATTAGGTAAGGCCAATCAATACTCAATACGTGCAAAATCCCCAACTCTCAAAATCGCGTGTTCTAGAATTGACATACATGTTCTAAGGTTGAGCTTCTACTAGGATAAGTTAGGTAGGTAGGTAGGTATGCACTTTGGATACTCAAAGCATGTCAGCTACTGTACAAAAGGGACATGTAGTTACTCGAGACCTTGGTTGGGAGGCTGTATTAACTTGCAACGCTGAAGCCATCCTCCTCCGAGCCCGACGCGCCTTCTCCCTCCTCTTCTCCCTTCTCTTCTCCCTCCTCTTCTCCCTCCTCTTCTCCCTCCTCTACGCTAGGTCCTTCTTCTGAGTGGCCCTGCTGCCTGTTGTCCATCTGGTCCACCTTGGTTTTGATCTCTTCCACCGAGGGCACATACTTACCTCGTCTCCCTCGACCACCTCCATGAAAAGCCGGGATAGACCGGGGTAATCACGGCCGCCCATCAGCTTGATGAAGGTGGGGAACTTCCTCAGTGTCGTGACAACTACTTCTCCGTGGGTGTGGCGCGGCCACATAAAGAGTTCAGACCACTTGTCCAGAATATCGCGGTCCGGCAGCCTCCACAGGAGGAGATAGCAGTCCTCCATGTACGCTCTCTTGCGGATCATGGCTACCAGGCAATTCATGAAGTTGTCGGTCCGGCTCGTCCTCAAACCCCCCACCCCCCGCATTGGGTGCAGTAGCTGGCCTGACGCCAGTACCGGTTCAACAGGGAGGTCGGGGCCACAGGGCTGACTCAGTAGGTGTTGGGCTTTGGGCACTGGATGTGCAGCCACAGATAGTATCTGAAGACACTGTCCTGCCGCTCATCTGGCGTCCCATACCTGGCGTCAGGTTGGCAGGCCTCCCGCTCGGCAGCATTCCCCTTGCATTCCCTCGCCTCGATCATGCCCACCCTGGGGTAGAAGTAGTAGCGATTAGCGCTCCCTTCCGTGATCGACATTGATGGCGGCTCCTCCTCGCCTGGGAACGCCTCCTCGCAGATGAAGCCGGATATGTACGCCATATGTACGCCATTGTGAAGGTGGCGCCTAGCAGCGGCACGTCCGTCACGTCGCTGAGCTGCCTGGCGCGGATCGCCACGAGGTTGGGGTCCTCGGGCTCCAGCGGCGGCCGGGGCGAGTCGATCTAGGCGGTTATGAGGGCCAGCCGCATGTTTAGCGGGTATACCAGGCATTTGATCCCATGACGGAAGATCGACTCTCAGAAGCCATGGAATATGCTGTAGGTGTGTCTTGACGTGGATGCGAATGCGGAGATGTCGGGCGGGCTGCCGATGGCTTCCAGTATGGCCACGATGATATGGTCATGTAGATCTCTGAGGGTGACCATACTGCCTGGGGGAAGACTGTGAAGGCGAAGGACGCAGGGTGTGCTAATGTTCGCGTGCGTCGCCGCTAGGTATTCAGAGAAGCTGGACTGCTGGAGAAACTGGACAAGTGCAAAGTTAAATAAGATGGTTTAGACCAGGAAAAGGAATTCTTGAATAGTGACGCCTCACCTTAGCGACTGCTATAAACGCGCTCATCAACCTAGCTTGACGCCCCTGCTAAAGCATACAGGAAACCCAAATGTTTTATGACACTCATCAAGCAACCTTCAATCCCAGGAAATACATGTTATCACGAATTCACGACTGGTGTCTCCGCCCTCCAACCGCAGTCACTTCAGTGTCTGTCTTTTTTCTCTGGTTAACCGCCAAACACACAATTTTGATTCCTCCCTACCCTGCCAGATTTTATTTTTGGTTCTGTTTTTGGGCACAACAAGCAGGATCCCCATCTGGGTATCTGTGACGTGGAGGAAAAAAAAGAAAAAAAAGAGCTCGTCCAATCATCAAAGTCGTCAAATCGTCGGCCAAAGGTAAAAGAACAAACAACAAAAGCGAGAAAGTGAGAAGAGAATAACGGCTTATAAAAAATACAAATGAAGCCCTTCCATCCAGAGAATGCTGCCTTACGGGGATCGAAGGGAAAAGGAAGATAACAAGGGGGGAATAGTAGTATATGGAGCCAAAGCAAAACATTCAAGAAGTATGTTTATAACAAGATATCTACCTTATCCGGGCAAGTGTATACGTAAAGGAGGTAGAAGTATGTAGGTAGGTAGGTGGATAGGTATGTAATGGTGCGAGGTTCAACGCACTGGGTGCTAGATGACGTGATGGTCGAGTGCTTCTATCTCTCCGATATGTTGCGGTTGTGGATTTGCTTCTTTTTTCCCTTTATCCCTTTGTCCTCTGACAGTAGACAATGTGGATTACTAACGAATAACACAGAGGGCGAGGCAGAGAGGGCGGCGAAACTCGGGGGGCGGGAAGCTGTTCCCAGCGTAAGAGGGGGTAGTTGAACTTTCACCCCGGCCGAACCGGCGACCGATCGACCCCCTTGCCCTTGGCGGCCCTCCCATCCACAGTCTTGAGCAGATCCCTCAGGCTGCCCTCAGCCACGCTTGGGGGCGGACCCCCACCGCGCCAAGGGATCCAGCCGTTCAGGCCTGCCAGCAGCCCTCCGCCGCCGCGGGGGTTGTCTGCCGTGTGCTGGTGTTGCGGCTGACCACCACCGCCAGGAGCTAGAGCCGAAGCCGGCCGATGCGGCCGATGGGCCGCGTCATAAGCGTCATGGGCGTCATATGCGTCATATGCGTCATACCTTGGTGTTGCCCGACGGCCGTTGCCTTGACCGCTGTGTTCGTCAGCAGATGCCATCGATGTGGCCTGGGCGTCCAGCTGCCCGACGAAGGTCTGCGGCAGCGCCGGTTCGCTGACGAGTAGTGCCGCTGCGGAGCTTCGAGGGGAGGTCTCGGAGTCGTCATTCGGCCCATTCCCGCTGCCGGTGTGGTGGTGATGACGTGAGCTGTCCATGATGACGGCTTGCGCGAACGCTGTGGACTTCTTCCTGGAGACATCGTTCCCGAGATTTGTGTCTTTCCTGTCCCTCTTCCCTTCCGTGTCGTTCCCGGGGTAACCTCGGTGGCGTCTCGGTCTCGGGGAGTGTCTCCCACCGCTGCCAGTCATCGGCGGCGCCGGGGTAATCTCGGGAGCAGCGGAGGCAGCGGCATCCGTCCCATAATTGGTGGCGCTATTCGTGGCCGCATTATTGGAGGCGGAAGCAGGGCCTGCCTGCTGCCCCGAGGCCGCCCCGCCAGAAGCCGACCCTCGTTGTCTGTGGCGTCGGTGATAATGGTACTGGGCACTGGCGCTGTTGTTCCCCTCCGGTTGCTGCTGAGGCTGCGAGTCGGATTCCCCACGTCCACGCTGTCCACCGTGCGCACCGCGGGCGGCCGCGCGTTCGGCACGCCCCCGGACGGCTTCGGTAAGTTCCTCGGCAGACTTCTTCTTGGTCTTATCCTCCTCCGAGGAGCGGCTGCTCGACATGATGGTCTCGAGCGTGCCATACGCGACGCTCTTCCTCCTTCCTCCGCCGCCGCTCCGCTGCTTACGATGGCCTCTCACCGCGGCAGAGTCCGAGGCGTCGTCTTCAGACCATGTCGCCTGCAGGGTGGGTCCGCGGTGGCGGTGTCGATGGGATGTTGTCCCGCCCCTGCGGCCGGTACCTCCTCCGGGCCCGTTACCTCCCCCTGTCATGGTACCTCCTGCTGTTCCGGAGGCTGATGGCGCCGGGGGTGCCCCGACTGCTGCACCTGGTGGCATGAAATCGGCTCCTGAGCCGTGAGGTTTGACATGTACGTCGTAGTGACTGCTTAGGCTGTACATGTTCTTGGCGTACAGCTCGGCAATGCGGTCTAGGTCAGTGCCTAGCTCGCTCTGGCCGAGCCGCGCCTGGATGATGCCCTTGACCGTGAAGGCCTCCAGCGGCGGATATTCCACATGCTGTGTCTGATTTGAGGATTCCCCCCGGGCAGTGCCGCCATCATGACCGCTTCCGCTGCCCCAATGCCAAGGCAACGTTAGAGGCAGCCTGCTGCGTTTCTTGGTTGCAGGCTGGGAAGGGGGTGGGGGTGGAGGGCGTGGCATGATATTGTTCGAGGTCCATTGACCGTTCACCACGCCATTCCGGCTGCCCGTGGCTCCTCCGTTTGCTGCTGTGCTTCCGGTTGAAGCGCCTCCGTTGGTCTTCCCTCCGTTGGCTGTCGATGCTGTAGCCGACGTCGAGGAGGGAAGGGGTCTGCGATTGTAGTTGACGGGGCGGCTACCACTTGGCGTCCTCGAGTCGTAGCCCCGGGGCCCGCTATAGGTACGGACGATGACGGGCTGCGAGTAGGTGGCGCTCTGAGCACCCGTCGACTTGGCGTAGCGGTGGCGGTAAACGGGAGACGGGAAGTGCGCGCTCAGTTCCCGCAGTGCGGCCGTGCCGTCGTCGAGCGTGATCGGCTTCCCCTCCGCCGTCGAGGGCACCAGCGAGGTGGACGATGTGGACGAAGGCGCGTTGTTGGCGGCGAAGAAAAGGGGAAATGAGAAGCCAATGGGCTTCCGGGTCGGCGTCCTTGATGTTGACAGAGAGGCGGATCTAGTAGAGGTAGAAGGTGGTGGATGCTTGGAGGGTGGACTGCGGAGGACGACACCAGGTGCACTCAGCCGGACAGGCAAGGAGGCAGAAGAGGAGGGAGGTGGAGGTTGAGGTGGATGCGGAGGTGTGGAAGACGTGACGGCGGTGGCGGAAGGTAGCCTTGGGCTTGAGGCGGAATGGGAGGAGGCAGGGCGATTATCAGTGATACCCACGCCCATACTTTGTCCATCGCTCGTAGCCCTCAGCTCGCCCGGGCCGGGAGCGTGTGGGCTGTTATTTATACCATGCATGGCCACGACATCTAGCTGGCAGGACGGGCACGGGAGTGATGGGACGGGTGATATGGAATTGTATGATGCGCGTGTGCGGGACGGGGGACCAAAGGAATTGCGTGGGTAGCACCATGCACGCCAGCAAGGACGTGGTATCAGTCGGGCGATTCGATACGACCGCCTGCTCTCGCCGCCTCTCGCCTCTTGTCCTTCTCTGGATCTTGCTCTCAAAGCTCGATCTCTATCTCCTCTCTCCGATCAGCGGCAGCAGCAGTGGCGGCGGCAGCAGCAACAGCGATGTGGCGGCGGCGGCGGCGGCAGCTTCTTCAGAGACATGATTGACGCTGTTTGTCTCAATGGACATCCATCCGCTGCCCAGATTCCTCAAGACCAACCCCTTGGCGCTAGAAGGTGTAGGAGGGAGCAAAAAACCAAAACAAAGCAAACCAAGCGAAGCAAAGCAAAGCAGAGGGTCGCCCGGCTCGTCTACGGTGTTCAATTCAAGGTGGGGAATACTGTTCGACCCGGAGAAAAAGTACTTGCTAAAGTGGACGGCCGGCAGACGGACGGAGAGGAGTGGCAGTAGTGAGTGGGAGCGGGAGTAGGAGTGTGAATTTAGGAGGGGACGATCAAGGGGGGGTGGGAACCGTGGGATGCGAAAAAGAAAGGAAAAAAACAGAGAAATCATGAAATAAGTTTCGAGATTCCCCTCCTTTGATCTCTACCGAGCCAATCTCCTGTTGTGGTTCCCTTTTCTTCTTTTCCTCAGGTCCCATTTTATCTTCTGCCTCCTTCCTTTTTCCTTCAATGCAACTTCTGTCGTTGAGGGGTGAGCGGGCTTGTTTGGCATCTGATTTAGGGTGAGGTTGGCGTGATTGCCATTGGACGAAGCGAGGCATGCGAGCTGCACGAAGTCGTGGCTGTCGTTCAAAGGGTCGATTCTTTGGGTGGTCCCGACTGTTGAGACGACCGGGGGTTCCTTTCTATTGGTGATTGCCACTCCAGCGATTGCAGTGCTGCATCTGGCAGAGTGGCAGATGAGATGGGCGGGGACGGCGGACGGCGTTTGTTGGCGAAGGGGAAGCTACTACGGAGTAGGTAAGGTCTGGTACCTTATTCGATAAGCTGAGCTGGATGGCATAGGCGCACTAGGTATACTTGCTGCCTGCTAACCAGCCTAAAATGTACATACAGTCGACAACTCCCAGCTCAACTGCCACCACCTGTCAAATGTGCAAACCCGCCCAATTCCTTCACCTAGCCGTTAGAATTAGGTCGGCGGGGTTAGTCATATTGGTGCTTGTTCGATGAGACACTTCGATCCGATCCGTATCTTTGCGAACCACCCACCACGCACCATCTGCGACGAAGGTTGAAGAGTTGACTCTAATTCCCAGATATCCAGACATCCAGTCACAAGTACCAGAGCACCTCCATCCATGCTGGGCACTCCGCATCCACAAGCTGGCACTCATACATCCGCGACCCGCGTCCACGGCGGGGCGTTGTCGACGTGTACGTACATTACACATTTGACCCCCCCTGGGCGAGCAATCGAGTAATCCATGAGATACGACCTACGGAATGCACTCATGGTACACAGACACAGCTTTTCCTGTGCTTCTACCCTCCCAATCCTTCGATAAAACGTAGACATGGCAAGGAGCCACGGATTCTCGGCGAGGTAACAGCAACGGCCCTCGATCGGAGCTTGCTGTCCCGCTCCCACCCCTCCTGGGTCTGCTAGGTGGAAGCCCCATACCCACGGCTGGGGTGGATTCCTGCCGAGCAATGAGCGCCGTCCAAGTGTATCGCTCCCGGGCGGGATGCGTCTTCGGAGATGACACGTGCATATATCGATCTCTGGGGAGGAGAAAGCTGAAGGAGGAAGGACCCAAGAAAAGAAGGAAATTCCCCGAGAATCGTCGCACCACTTGGCTCGGGCTGAAGCCGCTTTTGTTGTCGCCATTTAATTCGCCCCGTTGGGCCCTTGGTCACGGTCGCCGGGACGAAAACCCTGGCATGGGCCGCATGGGTAACACAAAACAGCAAATCGATCCTGCACGCCGCTCATTCTTATAGATTGGTCCCATCACGGGGACGGCCGTGGATTGGAAGACAGAGCTGGCAAACCACCTCACGCAGCACCTTCCCCGTATGTATTTTTCATTCGCCCCTCTGACCCGAAACAAAGAACAAAGATAGATACTGCCGTCCTCCTGCGGATTACACAAGAGAGACCTGCCACGTCGACCTTCGACCAGCAGGCTGTGTAACTCCCATTTGCACGCCGAGGTTCCCAATCAAGATCAGAAGAGATGCAACAAAAGTACGCATGTACTGTTACGCATACCCCTTGTTTGTGGCCAGAAAAGAATAGATTTGAAATGAACGACGGGAAGGGTGGCTGTAAGAAACCCATACGAAGACACGATCCGGGCTCCCTCTCACATCCAACCACGTGTTTTGCCCCTTTATATGCAGATCTCGGAGGGAGCCCGTATCTTGAGATCTTGACGGCGGACGATATTGCTTGCCCCTGAAGGCCATCCACACTCGATGCGGCACTGTCCCAACTTGTGTAGGATCACACAAGCCTTGCGGAAAATATGTCTTGGCGGTGAAACAGTTTCTCTCCCTCCCAACATCTAGCGTGTAGGCTCGACGATGGTCCCATAGCCGCCACCGCCTGTCTGGACATTTTCGCTGTAGATCCCTGGCGCGCGGGAGGCAGTGTAGCGACCTTCCCTGGCCTGCTCGCGGCGGTCGTAGTACACGTACTCGAGGTAGAACGCATGAAGGTGGCCCGGCAGGTAACTGCAGGCGGAGAGAAGAGTTTCGTCAGCGGGTTGTAGGGAGGACGCATATCAAGTTACCAGCACCGAAAAGCTGGCGGGAGAGAGCGAAAAAACACAAAGCGGAAGAGGAGGGACTCTCATACCCTAAGATCGTGAAACATATATTGACGAAGAGATCCGCGCCGCATCCGGCGACCATCCAAACGCCCGCTGGCGGGACTATTGAAGGGCGGTGCTGATTAGCTACCATCTCGACAAAGCTGTGTCATTAGGGCAACTCCATACGTACAAATAATGGTGACGAGCACTAAGATAACAGCTGAGACTACACCCATTGTTGCGACTTGGTGACTTACTGGCGTCTGGTGGTATTTGGGCTTTTGTGTTGCTAAGGCTTGGTTTGGGCGGAATGCGGAACAGGAAGCTTTTCAGATTTGTAGTTTTGACGCAAAAGAAAGATGGGGGATC
This sequence comes from Pseudohalonectria lignicola, assembly GCA_003049395.1. Lineage (NCBI taxonomy): Eukaryota > Fungi > Ascomycota > Sordariomycetes > Magnaporthales > Ophioceraceae > Pseudohalonectria > Pseudohalonectria lignicola. The sequence continues at coordinate 15,376 of PYSP01000291.1, forward strand.
TGGAGAAGGGAACTGGCTGTGATGAAATAGCTACGAGTTAGAGGCTAGCAGCAATGCTATTTCATCCCCGTCTACCATCTCAGATAGTTAATCGTCAGGCAATACTCTGGCGACTGGGGCGATTTGAATGGTTGGGTAAGGTGGTGGAGTGTTAGTGGATGACGTAGCTCGTGGTGTGCACGTGCCACCAGAGGTGTGCTTGCGTGGAAGGGATACATGTGAAGTCGGGTTGTCGCTGTACTATGTCGGTATTGTTTGCATTTTGGATGAAGCCTAGAACACTCTCGTCTAGGCACCTACGAAGCTTGTGTATCACTAATAAAAGTTTCTCACCCGCACCAGAAACACCCAATATCTCAGGTCAGCCAGGCCCGTCCGTTACTCTAGGTTTGCTTGTCAACGTGTCCAGGACCCGGCAAGTCCTGCAAAGCGAGGACCCCCGAGACCCCCGTCGTCTCCCCGGTGACGACCATGCGTGCTGCGATGTTGTCTTTGAATCTCTTGACCTGAGTCACAGACTGAGGAGTGTTTGGCGGGGACTTGTCCGTCGTCGCCTTCCGACTTGATCTTTGAACGTCTGGGCTGTGTTGAGCAAACGATCTCCCGGTTAAGTGCTGGCTCGTACTGAGCAACTCAAGCCGGCAAGCTGGCAGCTAGCAACAGACAGCACATCTCCTCTGAGCAATAAAAGCCTTGAGGAGACCTCCATGAGCCCCAAGCTCAAGAATGGCGGCAAATTCATATCCGTTCCGGGTTGCCAAAGACCGTGACCTGGGCGGCCTCCACACGGCGCCGAACCGGCTTCTGGGTTCCGTTAGCCACGGGCAGGTTAGTTCCAGCGCCACATGGACGCTAGGCCGTTCGGAGTAGCCACAAGTTTCAACATCCAGCCAGGACGATTTCTTCAGAGAAAGACCCAACTCCGGCCTTCCGTGATTTTATCCTTGCACATTCCTCCATGACAGTCCAACGTGTTTGGGAAGATATATAATTGGGCAGACCGATTGGGTGAATGCGTGACCCTGTGAGCTCGGGCCAAAGGCGAGCTCATTTTTCAGGGGCCCGCGCCAAGTGGCCTGATTTTGGGGGTCACAGCAGTGTAGATTATCAGTTCTCACCAAACAGAAGCAACAGCATCTCACCCTTTCGGAAGTGACACAGCGCGTTCTCTGCTCCTCACTACTCGCCCGGTATTTACACAGGCAGAAGCCTGCTCGCTCTGCCGCGTCATTCAATAATAAACCCCTTTTCCCCGGAGCTCCTTGCCGAGCATTCTTTCTTCTGATGGTCGGACCCGTTTCCACCAACGTGAAGTGGTATGACAGTACCAGCCAAGCGCCGGCCGTGCTCACACCTTAGGTTGGTGGTCTATACCTAGGTACTTGCTCATCAAGGTCGTGCAGCGGTTTATCACACACACTCCCATGGTTCAACCGCGCGGGATGTGCGTCGAGAAGTAACGGAGGCAAAGCATGCCGTCAACTCTCCTTTTAATTCAGATCCTATATACGAGATCTGCAAAGATGCCCGGAATGCCCCCGAAGCCACTATTTGCAACTCTGAGCTCAGCACCTGCTTTTTTGAAGAACGGCTTTGCCGGATCCGAGGCTACCGCCGGCGCAGCCTCCGAGAGATCGTCAAAGCTGAAAGATCGGTTCACGTTTCCAGGTCCCAGACCAGACCAAACCAAACCAAACCAAACCAAACGAAGCCGAGTGGGCAAAACTGCACATCCCGTGAATTGGAAGGGAAAAGGAGGTGTTATTTTAGGCATAGGTGTGCGCGCGCGTGTGTGCTTGTGTGTCCCATCCCATCACATCTACCATCCAGTGGTCGGCCATGCAAGGTGGCCAAGCTGTCCAATGGGCTGAGCTGCTGCCACCCGTCCCCGTGAGTGTACATCGGTATGATGAACGTACGTACTATGTACTCAAAGTACTTTTGTGTGGGCCAGGCTGGTTCCAGAGGCGTTCGCGTCGTGATACCATGCCGTCAACCGCCCGTAAGTCGAGACAGGGTATAGTCGGACCTGAACTACTATGTAAACCTCCCGGCTGTTCATCCCATATCTCGCTGATTGATGTGATATCTGCCCCGGGCTTGTGGTCGTTTCGTTGTATATTTGATGTGGATTCCACAGAGAATGCCATCTGCCTTCTGGCACTTACAGCTAGACAAACAATAGGGACTTCAATGAGCATCTTGTGCTAGACCCGGAAAACGTGGCATCTCCCTTGACACAGCTCTCAATGGCGAGTCTAGACCAACAAACCAAGCCCCAGAAGCTTGTCATTCGCGTATGATACGGTCCTGGGCTCCTGGTATCAGCTGTCAAGCTTGGAAGGCTGGCATGGGAATTACGGAAGTCCACCAGCAGAACGTTTCGGTTCCAATGTCGGTTCTGTGGTATCATTGCAGCAATGCAGTCACCCCTGGCGAATGCCCCTTGAGCTCCTGGAAAACTTCTGGGCAAAACATGGACAGCTAATTGAATTAGTAATGAGAGACGCTGGATTGATATACGTACTAGGGAAGGCAAAGACCTAGGGGTTTAGGCCAACTACTGGAGCGTGCTAGTACTGCTGCGGACTGAAATAGAGGATCTTGTCGGGCCCTTGCTGCCGGAGAGGACGGGCGCATCGTCATGACGTGACGGGCAGATAAAAATAAAAAGGGGCCTAAGACCAACCAACGACATTGGCGGGATGGACCAGTGTCGGTCAAAGGCCTTAGACAACATCCAGCCTGACAGTATCCAGGCTGAGACTGGGCAGCATCCATCATTGTCCACCAACCACAGCAAGAACACTGATAATTGACTCTCTTCCGTGCGGGATTCATTCGCTACTGTCACTCTGTGACTACGTAGGTATACAGGTCGTCTTGTCGACGGACGGGTGACTGGATTGGACACAGAACCATTCTCGCGCACGGTACCGTTGGCAACGATCCTTCATAATCATGTGGTAATATGGTTGCCAGGAGGTATCCATCCTCTGTTGCAATGCCAGGTGAGGAAGGAGGATGGTGAGGCAAACATTGTCGATGAGAAGGCGGACAACTATTCGTAATTAGATACTTAGTCGGTTGTTTCAACCATCTCCGGCTGCCATCTCGCTCGTCATCATCTTTTAGGGGTAATAGTATTCCCAAGGAGAGTTCATCGTTAAAAACATCCAGCACATCGACCTAAAACATGAACCACTTTGGAGAGGGCTTCATGCAGGGTATAGAAGTAGCTCCGCCGTTTATTTTCTAGGAGGCGCTAGACGCCAACTCTTCCCAAATCTCCTCTGCGGTAACAACGCTTTGGGATGGACCGGCGTCGCCAAGTTAGGAAAGATACCTCAATGTAAGGTGGGGCCTGCCTCTCCTGTTAGTGCACGTGTACCTCGTCACCTCCTGCCTCGTTCGGTTTCTTGTTCCATCTCATCTTCTAGAAAACTTCGGGCGCCCCTTCCCTTAATAGCTATTTCCTGGGTCCCTCCAGGGCAGCTGCGGACGTCAACAGGGGATTCTTAGAGGCGGGGATGCAACTGCTGTAGGCGGCCGGATTCTTTCCCGCTGCAGAGCATCGGAAATTGATAGCGGATACTTCTGGACCACTTCAAGACACCCACGCAGCTTGGTGCCCTTGGTACCATCCAATGCTTGACTGATCCCAGCACCATCAATCGTTTCCCAAGTTCCCTCTCTCCACAGTGGGCTCCTGCTCCTATCCTGCCCGTCCGCGGTCCCACGCCAAACCGCCAGCAAGCACTGCTTTTTTTCCCTTCGCACGTCTTTCCAACACTCCTTCACCTCCTTCCGTCCCTGTTGACCGTGCTCCGTAAATGTAGCCTCCCCTTTCCCCTTCCCTCTTCCCTTCATCCAAAACGAGGCTGTGTAGCACCTTCAGAAAAGGACCGGTCTTCAATTCCGAGTCCTGACGCTGTGCTCAGCTCTCCGGCAGCTTCCGTAACTAAGCTGCCACTACTTTTTCTCTTCATTTTCCTTTGCCTCCTTCCAGATCCCGATCCGCCGAGAAAACCCAGTCGTTTCTCGAACGTACGTTGAGCCCAAACCGGAGCAAAGACGGTAACGTCTTTAACGCGGCTCCCTGTCATCTTAATTGCCTTTTTGTGGTCTTGAACCTTCCATGGATATTGACTTTTTAGCTTCAGCTTTGTTTTCCAGATCGGCCTGGTGGTGGTGTGTGCCTCTGGTTCGATTGCACACCGAGCACACAAGCCCATATATCACAGCCTCGCGTTCTTTCCGTCTCCAATCGCAAACGACAACCCCATCTGAGAACGCAACCGTCAAAAGATGGCGAACCAGCCGAATAAACCGTTCAATGTTGATCGCTATGTCGTCATCCATGTGGCGACGACCTGCGACGAACACGGGGTGTATGTCACCAAGGACTCAGCTGAGGTGATAGAGCTTGGCTGGATCCTGCTGGATGCCAAAAACCACTTGGACGAGGTGAGGCCTACTTGATGAAGTATCCCATCTGTCGACTGTAGCCTGCTGTGCCTAACCTAGGAGCTTCCTTCCCTCTGAGCAGCTGCATCGCGAGAGCGTCCTGGTTAAGCCTGTCAACACGCCCATCACTCCTCTCTGCAGTAAGTCCAGCCACATGTCGTCAGCCTTGTTCCTTTTCAACCGTCCAATCCCCCTTTCCGCCGACCCCCGGCTCCAATTCGAACCATCGGTCGAGGCACGGCCGAACCTATAGATGTGAAGTGGAAGGCAATAGACCGACAACTGCCCCCTGACAACGCTTCAAAGGTATTGGCTAACACAGCTTACGTGATGTAGCTAGCCTGACCACCCTGACGTGGGAGCATGTGCGGAACGCCGGAACGTTCAGAGATGCCATCAACCGCTTCGACGCATTCGCCTCGGAGCACCTGACGTCCCAGAATCTCGACTTTGTCTTCGTGACCCTGGAAGCGTGGGACCTACGGGTCCAGCTCCCCCGTGAGGCCAGGGACAAAGCTGTCGTCCTTCCACCGTACCTCCAGCACTCGAGAACGTTCGACCTGCGTACGGAGTACCAGCGATGGCAGCAGCATCATCCCGAGTCGCTACCGTTCGGCCCGTCGTCCCTAGCCAACATCTGCGCAGCCCTTGAGGTTGAAGCCGTGCAGTCGAGCGCCCCGATCAAGCACAACTTGCCGTTCCACCTGCAGGCTCTTGCCCCGGCGTCCCCCCGGCGCGCCATGGAGGAGGCTGTCACCTTGGCCCGCGTTCTACAAGGCCTTATCCGCAAGTCTCAGCCGCCCTCGGAACACCCGGATGTGCTGACTCGTCCGTTGGATGCCCGCGCCGACGTGCGGGCCTTCCTGTCTGAGCGCAGTAAGGTGCTTCATATGTCCGGGCTTCCCCATGACACCACCCAGTCGGAGCTTGAGAGCTGGTTTACCCAATTCGGTGGGCGTCCCATTGCGTTCTGGACTCTTCGGACCCCAGAGCAGCACAAACCTACTGGCACCGGCTTTGCTGTGTTTTCGTCGCATGAGGAGGTATGTGCAATGGCTTTACAAACCCCCTAGGAAACTGCTGTCCTTATCCGCCTCATTTTGCCATGGTTCCTAGCTTGCCTTGTTCGTGAGACTTTTGCGCGTGATGATGCTAACTCTGCTGATTGCATCCTGTGCAGGCCGCTGAGAGCTTGTGTATGAACGGCCGGGCGCTGAACGAGAAGGCGATCGAAGTCTCGCCGTCATCGAGTCGTGTCCTCGACCGCGCCGCCGAGATTCTCACACCCTTCCCGCCGAGCAAGAACCGCCCGCGGCCCGGTGATTGGACATGCCCCTCATGTGGGTTTTCGAACTTCCAAAGGCGCACGGCCTGTTTCCGGTGCTCCTTCCCTGCAGTCAGCAGCGGCCCGACTGGTGATATGGGCGGCGGTTATGGCTATGGTGGTTATGGGCCCCCTAACATGATGCCCCCGCCCCAGCACGTTGGCCATCACCACGGGCCTATGCATGGAGGCGGCCGTATGGGCGGTGGCAGCGGCGTCGTCCCCTTCCGTGCCGGGGACTGGAAGTGCGGCAATGAGCTCTGCGGCTACCACAACTTCGCCAAGAATGTGTGCTGTCTCCGTTGCGGTGCCAGCAGGGCTACAGCCGCTGTGGTGGGCGACTCTGGCTATCCCTCGCCGATGGATGCCCCCTCCAGCTATGGCATGGGCCAGAGCTCGATGAACAGCACGCCCGGCCCTGCGCCCTTCTCTGGCGGGGCCGGCTTCCAGGGTGGCGCTGGATATGGGCAGCACTTTGGTGGACCGCCAGCCAGCACGTACGCCCTACCTTCGGGCCTTGGCGGTGGTGCTGCGCCGTATCCCTCGCTGAACACCCACTTCGGCCCTGTCCCTGGCGCTCATTCGGCTGGCCCTTTTGATAGTCGGGCTGCCGAGGCTGCGTTCCAGTCGGCCACCAATGGCCCCGCGTCTGCCTACCCGTCGACCTCTTATGCGAACAACAACGAGAACGACCCCTTCGCGTTTCTGTCCACGGGAATTGGTGGCTTGAGCGTTTCCGGGGGCGATGCCCGGCAGAACGGCGGTGCTGCTCCCCCCAGCAAGTCCCCTGCCTAAAAAGAAGGTCCCCAACCATGGACAGGCCGAGACGAGTTGGAACGAAGGGGGTCAAGAGACAATTGTAATGTGGCCGCCGGCAAGCCTTGACGGCGGCTGATGGAATCGTTTCTGTCTTTGGCCTCGATTATACCCGAACCAAATTATTTCAACCTGTCCTGTCAGCTTTGTTTTTTTCTGCTCTTCTTTTGACTATTCTCTCTCTTTATATTGCTGGAACGGGGGGACATAGAGAAGGAGCATTTCGAAATTTGTTTGGCAATACCGAGTAGGTACCGCACTCTTCATCAACATCGCCGCCCCCCTCTTCTGCATCATCACAAACAGTATTCTCTTCCAGCATTTCCTTATCCCTATTCTTCCACACCAGCAGACTATGGAAACCCCTTGGGTTCCGTATTCCTTTTTATTTTGATGTTTTTCGTTACTTATCTGGAGGCCACAGGTGGTGTTGGTGAATATAGTTTTGGGCGGGCCGGCTGGTCAGGGGTCGGAGGGCTGGTTGCAGGCTGGCGTGTGGAATCTTGAACATATTCCCCCTTGAGCGAACACAAGACAAAAAAGAAATTGGGGTGTCTGATGGGAGCGCTTGTTGCGGTTGGCAAATGGACGGAAGACAAAAGATTTTCTTATACTCCTATTCCATTGGATTTTTATACACTCTCGGAGGCGCAGAGCGACAACAAGAGAATGGGCGAGTTTGTCCTTTTCAGTGGAAACCCGAGAAAGAAACTTTTGTGTACAATGGTCGGTAAATGGTGGAGGGGATGGGGTTTCGGATCGAATTCTACACTAGGGACTGGATGCTGTGGTCGACTCTCACTTTGTTCCTGCGCTCTTTCCCCCCCACCTATACTTGACGAGATCCGAAGGGCTCTGTTCCTTGGGTTCTCTCTTCTTCCTGCTTTCTTTCTCTGTACCAACATCCCATAAACTACGCTTCCTAATCGTGGGATCGGAAACCAGGGGAGGTCACCAGGAGGAAACAGGGATAGGGACCAAGAGGGCGAACGGAACGGGAGGGACTGCCCACCATGGCAAATGGAAAGGAGGGGGCATTGCAAAGGGTCAAAAAGGGCAAAACTTACACTTGGAGGCGTGCATAGCGACAAAGGGGGTGCAAAGGATATACTTGCAGCCATGCTCTGTTGTTGTTGTTGTTGACCGTTGGGCATTTTTTTCTCTATTTATATTTTTGTTAGTCAAGCTCTTCTCTCGGTTTCTCTCTTTTTGTCTTCTCTCTTCCCCGCGTCCTTTTGATTGTCCATCTTTCAACGTTGATTTTTTGTAATTTGCAAACCAAAAATATTATTATCGTTCTGTTGTTTTTAGTCCAGGCTTTTGTTTCCCCTGACGATCACGAATGCGCCGTGATCCTGATCTCATGGGCTCTCTCCTCCCCGAGTCCCCATCGTCTTCTTCTCCATCTACTTTACGCTCCACAGGGCGCTTCTCAGGTTGAAAGCCTACAAAACATACTTCCCTCGATTTCCTTGATTCTGTTTTTGACTTCGCCGATAAACGTAACGCCCACTGCCGGGAGGAGCATGGCCCACCGGGCTAGGTTGGCGGGAGGGTGTATGTGTGAAAGCAAGAGGGGGAATCGGCTGTGCTATTCCCTCGCCTTGCTAATGCGGGGTGGCTGATCCTATTCGGACTGATACCTACCTACTCAGGTGCTTCGGTGGGTTGTCCTCATTGGCAGGGGGTGGTTTCCTTGCGCCGCGGCTTCTCACTCTCTATTCGACTCTCTTTCGACCATTCCATTCCCCAGTTTGTGCGTTCCGCGTTTCCCTGTCTCTTCTATGTTGTCCTTCATTTTCAGAGCTGCTTATGTTGGAGGGATTAAGGCCGCAGGATACTTGTATTTCGTCTAGGAACTGGTAAGGGAATGGGAGGTTGATGGCAAAGCAGGAAACAAGGCTGCTCGTCCTGCCAGAACACAGCAGGCCATGTCACAGGTCCTTGTAGGGTTGTCGATGATTTTACACTATTATATATGACAACTGAGAAATTCAACTCTGCGCGACCAAGCCTCCGGTTTTTTTTTTTGGTACCATTTTGCGTTCGGTACAATGCGAACGGTCGTCAACCATACCCTACCTACCATAGGTAAACCCCCAGTCAGGGATGGCTTTCGTCCTCCCTCCCGCCTCACTCAATCCTCGGTCTCTTGTTCTCAACATCATCCCCTCCCCCCTGATGACCATTGACACCGCCACCGTCGGCACCCCCCTCGCCGGCGGCCTCGGCCTCATCCCTGCCCCTGACCCGCCCGGCGCCCTCGCCCAGCTCTCCGCTGACCCCTTCCCCTTCCCCTTCCCCTCCCCCCTCTCCGATCCAGTTCCCCCCCTCGTCGAAGTACTCATGCACGTTGTCGGCCGTGATCCAACCGGAGCTCCCGGGCATCGGGGGCGGCAGTCCCCCGTCGACCGCGCCGCGGAGCACGCCGGCCGCGGGGTCGAACCCCTCGGCGGCCTCGAGGGCGCCCTCGAACACGATCCTGTCGTCGTCGTCGTCGTCGTCGTCGTACCCGCCTCTATCAGAACCGTCCGGGTCCGGGTCCGGGTGCAGGTCTGCGCAGGCCGAGATGGCGGCGAAGAGCGCGGCCGCCTCGGATTGCGGTTGTCTTGTTGCTGCTGATGTTGTTGTTTCTTCTTCTCCTTCTGCTGTTGTGCCTGCTCTCCTCGCGGCCGGCACGATGGTCAACTCGACCGTGTCGTACGTCTCGTCGTCGGCGCCCCCGTCCTGCAGGTCCAGCTGCATGTAGACGCACTGGACCCGGCCGCCGCCGTCGCCGCCGGCCGCCGGGCCCTGCTCGAGTGTCTTGACCGCGTGGATTCCGATTAGGGGGTAGGGGATCGACACGCCGCAGGCGGCGTCTTGGCTGAAAATGATAAAGGTTCTGGTGGTTACGGGTTGCGGAGGAGAAGGGGAACTTTTATTAGCCTTTTTTGGTGTGTTCTTCTCGTTGTTATTGGGGCAGGCGGGCCCCCGGCAGGTAAGCCGGAGGCAGTGGAAGTAGGAATGGAAATGTGCTTTTCACTCACTCGGACCCGACGAAGACGTCGACCTCTTGCTCGACCTCCTCCTCCTCCTCCCTCACATGCACGCCATTGGCGCCGCCCGATGGCGGTGCGGCCTCGGCCTCGGCGACGTTTGACGCAGTTCGGAAGACGGGCAGCATCCGCCTCTGCGATGCGGGGATCAGCGCCCGCGCCGCGACGGCGTGGTGGTGCAGCACGGGCTTGCCGCCGAAGAAGGTCTCAGGGGTGCGCGACTGGTGCTCCGCGAGCAGGATGTAGTCCTCCACCTTTGGAGGGGTGTGTATCGTCGTGAGCACCTTAGGGCCGTCCATTTTTGGGTAGGTATCAGGGGTAGATGGTAGGTAGTAGGTGCGAACGTAGATAGGTAGGTGGTTTGGTTATGACAAGCTTATCTTTGGCGCCCTTGGTCTCTCGCGGTCGACTATTACCCTGGGGATTTGTTGACTTGAGGTGAAGCTTCCCTCTTTTCTGGTGGGGCAGGTAACAAGCAGGAGCTTGAGCTCTTATCAGCAGCAAGGAGAGCGGTAGGTATCACCACGTGATCGGGGATCCTCGGAGCACCTGTCTCGCCCCCAAAACCTAGAGAATACCTGGCTGAGGTCGACGATGTTCCCGTGAGAAGCTCCAAGAGCGAAGGGCTCTAATCTAATACAAGTCTCCCATTTGCTGTATTCAATGACATATACGTGCAAGGGTGCAGATGTACTCTGACACAAGGTAGCATGGCCCTCGATACTAATTACACGCCTCGTACAAAAGTCTAGGCAAATGCCAAAGTGACCGCAGGTAAACAAGATGGCGAAGGGCTCCTGTGCTTTCAGAAGTAACAAAAGTTTGTTCTCCTGAAAAAAAGCACGCCTCCCTCTGCAAACCAAACCAGCCATGATTCCCCCCTCCTCCCTCCCCCCTCCCCCTTGCCATGACCTTTTCCCCCATTGCCACGAAAGTTGCTCTCAGAAAATGGCCTCCCATTTCCAGTAGAAAGGCCCCTCGATGGAAAAAGGACAATCAAAGCTTTTGTCCGCCAGAATCCGCCTCCTTTGAAAAGACACCGCGAAAAGACACCGCCGTTCATTATCATTTCACCCCCTGTTCCTCCCTTTCCGTCCTCATACTTACCACTGCCGGAACTTGTACCGCTTGCAGTCGGGGTCATCCGGGTTCCAGACATACGGCATGTCGCTGTAGCTGGCCTCGTAGTTGAACCAGCCGTCCTTGTCCAAGTGGTCGAGCACCTCCTCCCTCGCCTGCGGCGGCGCCCCGCTGGCCCCGCCCTCCGTGGGCGCCAACCCGGCCCGGTCGTCCGTCTCCTCCTCCAGGGGCCTGTCCGTGAGTGCCTGGACGCGCGTCCTCTCCACAGCCTCCTCCTCCTCCTCCTCCTTGTACCTGGGCGGCACGTACTCCCCCAGCGGCGGCTGGCCCCTCGAGGCGCGCAGCGTGTTGTCCCTATCCCGCTGCCGCCTCTGGGACTGCTCCTCGTAGTACCTCTCCTTGACGCTGCTCAGCGCGTCGCAGTACTCGATCTTGCGCATGACGAGCCGCGCGAAGGTGGCGTTGTCCACGACGTTGCCGCTCATGCCCACGTTGGAGAAATAGAGGCGCCTCTCGGCCTCGTTCGCCGTGCGGGCGAGCTCGTGCATGTCTATGCCCATGCGGGCCGCCGTGTCGAGCATGCCGACTGGCTCGGGGAAGTCGTTCTCTGCGTCGTTGGGGTTCCATTTCAAGAGCTCCATTGCCTGACGTGAGGAGTCGTCTTGGTCGTCTTCCTCTTCTTTGCATATCTGGCCGTCCTCGTCCTCGTCCCCGGGTTGCTCTTCCGGTTCATTATCGCCATGGTCCGCCATGCCATGGTCCCCGTCCCCTGCCGCCTGTGCCTGCTGGTTTGGGTCCTGGTCTGACTGGCTGCTGCTGTTGTTATTCTGGCCCTCATAGATCGGGTTGTCACCGTCGACGCCAGTCTGAGAGTAGTACTGCAGCGACATGCTTGAGACTTCCCCATCGTCCCGCTCGGATGGGTCGTCGTCCACTTCCATACTCTCCCCTTCAAACTCAACCTCGATATCCACCTCCACCTCCACCTCGGGCTCGATTCCCTCGGCAGAACCAATTGCGGCAGCAGCGTCACTGTCACCCTCAGCATCAGCCTTAGCATCGGCATCAAGCTCAGTATCGTCCTCCGGATCACCCTCCGGATCACCCTCAGCATCGCCATCAGCGCCGCCCTCAGCGCCGCCCTCGGCCGTCCCTGCATCCTCCGAGTTCTGTACCTGCAACGTCCGGCGCCAGCGGGCCATGTAGCGCTCCGTGGCGTGGTCCACAAGCTGCTCCATCTCTGGTGTGAAGGGAGCGTGTCGACTCAGCAATGCCTCCTGGGTGGAGGCGATGGCCGGCCGTGTAGTCGGGTCGTTAAACTCGGGACGGGTGAGCGGGTGGCCCCTGGTGACAATGAAGCCGTCCCCAATCTGGACTCCAAAGGGGGTCGGTGTTCCCGGATCCCAGGGGTCGTTGGAAGGCCTGGCTGAGCCGTTGGGGCTATCTGAACCAGGAGGGGTCGGGGGTTGCCCATCGGTGTCCATCTGGACGACAGGTTCGTTTCTGTTGTTTTGTATGTGCTGCTGGTGCTGGTGGTGGTTCTGTTGCTGGTTCTGTTGCTGGTGGTTCTGGTGGTGGTACTGTTGCTGGTTCTGCTGGGACTGCCGGTGCAGGTGCTGCTGATTCTGCTGGTACTGCTAGTACTGCTGCAGGTTCTGCAGGTTCTGCAGGTACCGCTGCAGGTACTGCTGCGACGGCTGCTGCGGCGGCTGCGACTGCTGCTGCGTGGTCGCGGTAGAGTTGGATGGCTGCGATGGCCCTTGGATGGGGCGCTGCTGCGATGACGACTGCTGCTGCGTGGTCGTGGCAGAGTTGGATGGCCGCGATGGCCCTTGGACGGGGCGCTGCTGCGGACCCACCGTTGCGTCGGCAGCCGAAGAAGTCCCATCCGAGCCGGTACCAACGGATGGCGCTGCAGTGGTGTTGTTTGCACTCCTGACTGAAAACGGGCCCGAGGAAGCTGGCCGACTGCTCGTCGCGGCACCGACAGCCATGGAACCCGTCAGTCTAGGGGGAGCAGCGCGCGCATCCGCCTGAGCGGCCCCGAGCATAGTCGGGCGTGACAGTGGCGCGTTGCCGCTGTTGGTGGAGTTGGCGGCAGCCATCATGGTATTGTAAGGGATTTCGGGACCCGCCGGGCCCCCATTCAGTAACGGACTCGGTACGTTGGCATTCAGACGGCCGACACCCAGTGTTGCCTGGTTATTGTCAGGGATGTAGGGACCCACCGGGCCCACGTTCAGTGACGGACTCGGCACGCTGGCATTCAGATGGCCGAAATCTAGTGTTGCCTGGTTGCCACCTGGGGTGGATTGCGGATCGGGACTCACCCTACCGTTGCGGAGAGTCCTCGTCCTGCGGGGGAGAGGCATGATGCGTCTCGACTCGTTGGCGGGCCCAGCTGCTTCAGGGCCCTGAGGCAAAGAACCATTGCCGGAGTTAAAGCTGGGAGCAGCTGCAGCAGCCGGCACGCCCCTGATATCCATCGAGCCTGGCCAGCCAGAGCGACCCTGGGCTGTGAGCGTGTCCGCGCTACCGAATCCGGGGTTGGCAGCTGCCGAGTTGCTGGGCTGCATCGCTCCGTGCCCTACTATGCCAGCTTCTATGGCTCTCGTGTCTCTAATCTGAACCATGAGCTCATCGAGCTCGTTCGCCTGACTGGCCGTGATGGATTGCTGCGAGAGGTCCCTGGCACGCTCAAAAACGTTTCCAAGCCGATCCATGATGACGGGGACTGGGGGGAGAGACCCCATCCCAGTGCTAGCAATCGCGTTCCCACCATTGCGACCACCATGGGGAGGAGCTTGCTGCATCTGAACCGGCCCGTTATTGTATCTCGGTTCCCCGTTTGGAAGGCCTGACGAAGTCGGATGTATCGACATTGGAGATCCCGTATGGGGAGCGTCTGGCGGGAACCCTGGTGGAGCGATTCCTCTCCTGCATGTCCTGCACTGGCACAATGAGGAATCCCTGGTTGCCTGACCTATCGCGTTCTCCTGAGCTGCCTGGGCCATGGAGATAGCATATCGGTCTGCGGCCGTCAAAATGCCGGGTTGAGAAGATGAGAAGTTGAAAGGAGCCAACCCACCAGAGTTGCCTGCCAAGTTGATCGATGCTGGGCCATTCGGAGCGGAAGCCGCCCAGTTGATGAGTGAGGAGCTCCCGTTCGCACCCGGGCCAGTGGCCGAGGAGAATGCTGAGGAGCCAGAGCTGGCCCCATAATAACCCCCATTGAAGAAAGCGGCGTTCCCATTCGTCATGCCTCCTCCATAGTCCAAGGGACTGTTGTCACTCACGCTCCGATTGTAGGGTGGCCTGGTCCCACCGTGCATAGTCGCGTTGTTAGGAGAAGGCAACAGGGAGCTGGCGGCTCGGTTGTTGGTGCTGGGCCTGGCTGGGAATGTATTCGTGCTCGCGCTGGCACTCTCTGCGACAAAGACCGGACCTCCAGAAGCAGAAGGGCTTCTGCTCGGTGTGAAACTGTTGGCAGCGGCTGGGCCGTTGGCTGGCGTTGGCCAGGGGCCATGTGAGCCCAGCGCCAGGGACCCATTGTAGGAAGAGGCAGAACTAGCCATGCTGCTGGCGCTGACATTCCTGTTGCTGGGAACGAAGCCGCCATTGCAACTGCTGTTGGGGTTGGTGGAAGGGATGTTGCCAGGGCTGAGGGTCCCGTGGTTGAAAGCAGTGCTACCTGCACCGACATTGTAGTGATGGGCCGGGGCCTGCAAATGATTTCCCCAGCTGCTGAAGACCCCCGGATTGAGAGCCTGGTTGATGGCAGGGTAGCTCGGGGTGCCGTACTGAAGAGCGGTGTTGGGCTGGAATGCAACGGCAGGGCTCTGGTCGTTGCTGAAGACGCCCGCAGACCTTGGTTGGCTGTAGTATGTCTCGGTTCTGATTGAGGGCACCGGGGGCTCCATTGTTGAGGGCAACGTGGGCAACGTGGAGGCCGGGCCGTCAGTTGGCTCTGTCTTCACGGTGGTATTGTCGGGGCCGTAACCATTTTCGCCACCGTTGCCGTCGTCGTCATCATCGTCCTCATCTTCTTCATCGTCCTCATCTTTCTCATCGTCGTTCCCCTCTTTTGCACGGTGCCCCCTAGCCTCGTCATTACCCTCATCCTCGCTGTCCCCATCACCCTGACCACCACCTCCATAGCCATTTGAGGGCTCTTGCTCGTCGTCCGCCTCCTCTCCCCCATCGTAGTCGCCATTAACCCCAGGGCCGTGGTGGTCACCGTTGCGTTGCTCCCCACGTTGACCCTGTCGATTGTTGCCTTGCTGATCTTGGTCCTCATCTTTGTCCATATCTTCGCCCGACTCCTCCTCGCCCTCGCCCAGCTCTTTCTCATCGTCAGAAGGCGGCTCGGGTTCCATCCACGGCTGGGACCTGAGCAGCTCTTCGTCCTCGACGGCCTTCACGGCCTGCTGCTCATCTAGGCTGAGCTTGTCGAAGTTGGCCCTCATCACATGGTGTGGCTTGAAGTCGCGGGAGTTGAATGGCACGTTGCCCCCTCGACCATCTAGTCCCTTGGGGGCGGGACCGCACTCTTCGTCGCTCATGTACAGCTCGTCGATTTGGGGCGGGTGGTGAGTGCCTACCTGCCAGTCGCTGTAGCCCCAGGACATCATGGTGCTGATCATCCTCTCCAGCCCCAGCTTCCGACGGATGCTCTCTAGCGGCACAAGCTCGTCCGGCCGCAACAGATGCTCCTCGCCTCGGCCCCAGCCTTCTTTGTGTACAATGCCCAGCTGCCAAGAGTGAATGCCCAAGATCGTCTCGTTGATCTTGGCCTTGTCCTCATCCGGTCGATAGTCGTACATGAGTTTCAGCTTCAGGATCTCGGTCAGGTCTAGGCCAAATCGCTTGCGTCGCAGGAGTTGCCAGAGGCAGCGCAGACCGTCCGGCTGTCCCAGGAGTAGCTTGGTCAGGTCCTGGGTTCCGGGGCCCCGTATAGCGTCGTTGAACGTCATGCCGAGCTTGACGATCAGGAGCTGGGCGTTGAACAAGTCGAGCTCGCTCCACGCTCGAACCATGCTGACCCGCCCCCTGTTGATCGGGCAGTCCATCACCAGCCAAATCTTGCGCAACGTCATGCGCATCGACTCGGGGGTCCGATGGCCCTTGCGAGCCAAGCAGGCCAGGATGTCGCGCGATTGGCGTTCGCGCTGATGCAGCATGTTGAGCCAGGCCAAGCCGAAGCTGTACATTGCCTTGGGAGGCTCAGGACGTCCAGGAGGTCCGGACGGCGCAGTGCCCGGGGTAGCCTGGTCTTCGGTTCCGATGGGCTGGCCTGGATGTTGCTTAATCGGGGCATATTTGTGTGCAATTTTGTTCCAGCTCGGCAGGGTGTAGTCGATGAGAATGTAGCCTTTGGGGTTGCGGGCCAGGAACTTCCGGTATAACCCCCAGGGATATGCTACGGCCGCACCTGGAACCGAGTTTGAGGCGACAATCCGCGTGTAGTATGGCTCGCTCGCGTTCCATGCAGCATGGAAGACACGGCTGATGGAGTAGAGATTCAGGATGTCGCGCGGGTGAAGGTACTGGACCAGCTCGACGGTCAACAGTGCATACGACGAGATCGAGCTAATGAGGTCGAACCGCCGCTTGCCATTCCGCATGCAGCGCTTGGACAGGGAGCCGTAGGTGCGGGTGCTGAGCGACATCTCGCCCAGATCAGGGTCCAGAGAGTCCGGTGCGTCCGCCAAGTAGTACCGAGTGTTTCCAAGCAAGTCCGTGTTGGCAATCCGGCGCTTCTTGTACGGGTGCAAGGCTGCCTGTTTGGCGAGCTCGGCCTCAGCAGCAGCCTCCACCTGGCGCAGTTGCTCCTTCGTCTCACTCATCTTGATCTTGCCCTTCTTGAATGACCGAATGATGGCAGGGACGTCATCGTCGAGGCCAGCACTCGCGATATATGCCTGGGCCTCTTTCTTGCGATGGTACTCCTTCTCACGACGCAGGTCCTCTTCGGCCTTGGCCTCTTCGGCGCCACGACCAGTATTTGGGAAGTTGGGTGCGACCTCACTGAACTTCCCCCGAATCATATGCATGAGAGCTGGGAACGCTTCAGCAGACGGCGGCTCCTCCTCGGCCTCGCCATCAGAGAGGTCCATCCTCTCGCCGACAACCTCATCCGCCAGGCTTAGGTACATGGGATCAGCCATGATGGGTACCCGCCAGGCAAATGCTTAGGTGCCGAGGTGGGTAGATAGACGGCGCTGTAAATCCCCCTAGGTAAGGCTTGGTATGTTCCTGAGGACGAAGTGACTGCTTCGGAGATTTGCTCACCTTGGGATTTGGTGCGTAGGGCATGAAGAGGCAAGGTCTGTATGCAAAATGCTTGTGATGATACAGAAAGGCCTAGTGCTCTACATTGCACTACAACATGCAGCAGTACGGATGGGTAGGTTGAAATGCTGTGAAAGTTTACGGCAGATGAGCTGGATGGAATTCGAAGAAGTTGAGGTGGGAGGAGAGGCTTGATATACGAAGGCCGTTTGAACCCACGGAACACCTGTCTGGGAGTTCTTTGCGGCAGGAGGGGACGACGCGTGGACGCGATTGTCGGATGATGATATCACGCCTGAGTGAATTCCCCGTCATGAGCGAGCCTGGTACCCGGGCAACCATCAGGACAATAGGAAGGAGTGGGGCGGGAAGAGAGGACAATACCTAATAGGATAGAAAGTGCTAGGCCAGATATTATCATTTTGAGCCAGGTACCACGGGTACCTAGGTACAGTGAATTTACTTATGTGGGTGGGATACTTACCTGTAGGTACTTAACACCTAAGATAGGTAAGGTAGTGGGCTGAGCAGGTAGACTGTAGGGCTGTCAGTCGAAATCGTCATGGAAGGCGCGCCCCAACGGCATACCACGAGCCCGGGTTCTTTGATGGAAAGACCCTCAATTTCCCCCTCACCTTCCCCCTCCTCCTCCAGCATGCTTCCCCATGCTCACGCATGCTCAACCTCCTATGCTCCATCATACCCCCCCGTGCTCCCTTCCGACACCATCCCGTATGTTTCTGGGTGGATTTCCAGCTCGAATATGGCTCTGAGGCGCTTGGTGTGAGTTTGACCTGTTTTCCGTAAAGTGAATACCAGCATGGAGGACGCCGTGGACGGGAAAGAACACATGACCTCCCCTCGAGACATCCATAAACACAAAGGAGCAAGAAGACAAGGGAACTCCCCACAGCTCCTAGAGAAGTAGGAGAGAAAAGAGGCACTTGAAAACAATGCTTATTTGCGAATCCTTTTGGCCAGAGTTCTCAGGATGACCCCCTAAGTTACCTAGCAACCAGCCTATCGAAGAAAAAGAACCTCGTGAGTTCAACACTCACCTGTCAAACATGGCACCCCATGTCTGACAAGACCATCACCGTAAGGGCGGAATATGAGCACCGCAGACAATTGGAGATGCATCCAAATGGCCCAGGTCACTCACCCAATGTCAAGCTGCGGCAAATATGTTCTCCATACACTCAAACTCCAAACTAGAAGCTCGAAAACCAGTCGTGTCGTGCCACGGTACGGTTACGGAGTCTGACCGTTCCCTAAGGGCCCAACTCATCCACTGGCAGGTCTCCGTCGTCTCGCCGGACGATCGAGTCGGCGACCTTCCAGACCTGGAGTAGGTTGTCCTCCGCCGCACTGCAGACCATCCAAGGCTCGTTCAAGTTCCAGCTGAAGTCAGCCAGGTGGTTTGTGTGACCACCATGCATGAACAGCCTGAAAAGGGATGGGAATATCAGACGTCAGTACAAGTACGGGGGGTGAGCAAGCGGAGTTGCATCTATGCTTGGCGGCAGGAAAGGCTACTCACAGCTCAGGGGGTCCATCCTCGGCGTCCTCCGGCTGCTGCTCTTCACCGACGCGACTTAAGTCCCAGAAGAGGATCCGCCTGTCATAGCCCCCACTGCCAAGAACGCCGGTCTCGTGCGGGTGCCAGGAGAGCGAGGTGACAGCGTCGTTGTGACCGATAAGGGTGTGGACCTTCTCCTTGACATTGCGGAGGTCCCAGATCGCGATGGTCTTGTCGGCCGACGCCGTGGCGACCAAGAACTCCGACGAGGGGCAGAAAGACAGGGCGTTGATGGCGTCAGTGTGCCCATCCTTGGCCACCAGCGAGGCGACGTCGGTGGCCGCCTGGCGCGTGTCAAGAATCTGGAGGGTCAGGTCATCTGATACGGTTCCGATGAAGCTCTTGGCGACTGGGTGGAACTGGACGTCGTTGACGATCTGGCTGTGGTGTGTGTATTTCCTCGAAGGCTTCAGGGTGCGGCTGCTACCCTGGACGCTCCTCAGATCCCTATGGCGAAACAAAGGAAGTGGGTCAGCTTTGTGTGGTCTACAAAGACAAGTTACAATAATTGCAGTGGGGGCCAGGAGGGTGAAGTACCATAAACAGACAGTCTTGTCCTCACTTCCGGAGACCAGTTTCCCCTCCTCATGAGGGCTCCAGTTCAGGCCGAAGCCCTCTTGCTTGTGACCGTTGAGCTCGAACTGAGCGTTCACGGATCCAGTAGGCTGCATGCTGTGCTTGGTCCTATCGAACACCAAGATCTTGCCGTCAATGCACAAGGTGGCAATGATGTCCGGGTTCTGTGGCTGATATCGGGCCTTGTTGACCTCGCCTGGGTGGTCGATCCTCTGGGTGATGTTGAACTTGATGGCGGCGGATTCACCACCCTTGCTCCTGCCATACCCGCCGACCTCGCCCCTCTCCTCGTCGTAGTCATCCGGGTTGGGCTCGACCGTCTTAGGAATCTCCACCTCGGCGATCTGGACGTAGTCTGTGTGGGACTCGTCGGTATGCGTCCCAAGAAGCACGCGGTGGACACGGTAGTTCTTGCCCTCGGGCTCCTTGACGTCGGGAAACCATTGGACAGTCAATGTTGGCCAAGCCAATGCAGTGCTTCGCAGGTGTTCGGTGTAAGCTGAAGTGGACGACAGGCAAACTGCAGCCGAGCTGAATCCTTGGGATTCTTACCTGAGGATCATGTCATAGAGGAATGGGCTGTTCTTTTTCCAGGTCTTATACTCTGAGGCAGCAAAGTTAGTCTCAGTGCGCCCCATTCTAACAGAAATAAGCTGATCAGACACAGACACACCTTCATTGATGAGCCTCTGCTCGTTATCAATGTCATCTTCAATCTCCATGTCTACCAGTAAAGTGGGTTTGTTAGTGGTTCTGCTCAATGCTTTCAAAGGATTATCGGGATCATCCGGTTGGGGCAGTTACCATCAACTTCCATCATTTGTGCTGGCGCCATCTTGGCAGTGTAGGGTCGGTCCTCGAGGGCGTGGAGGGATAGCTAATATGTGAGAGGAGCCAATGGGTCGGAATGCGTGTTTAGATATAAACACCACAAGGCTGATCGGGGCGGTTGTGGTTGGGGGGTTCCGTTTTCGGTTGGACTTCGAATGATAGAAGGCCTTCCTGTCGAGAAAGTCCAACGCGCCTCGCTAGCTACGAAGACGCGTTAAGTGGCAGAAGGCGGAGAGAGCCGGCAGAAATCAGTGCAAGTGTGCGCCCGCACGCATTGGACCCACAACCCCTTGCGCAGTAGGTACTAGTCTAGATTACGGAGTATTAGGTACGGAATCACCACCGTTGAGGTCTTCAGATCTGATGGCTATAAGGCTAGATTTGTAGTATCTCACTGTGATAGGGTCTCCTCAGGAAATAATTAGAGTCCGACGAATAGCTGTTAATAATCTCTCAACTGCATTTAGTCGACCTTTGTTTTCCCGGGACGGTATCGTCGAGGTCATTTGGTGGAGTACTACGACTCCATACTGGAGCCCAATCGGCGTGACTCCTCCATGCCGGACCCACAGAACCGGATCCCACCAGCCACGCCACCACATTCCTTTTCTTCAGAAACCCCAGCCTTGGATGGTGGGAAGCGCAGCGTTGGAAATATCGAGGCACAAGTCGCAGCTTTCCTTAGATCCAGTATATGTACAGCTGTGGGTTTCTTTCGCTGGCTTTCTTGCATCTAGATCCGTTCTGGACTGCCTTGATCTGGTAGATGATCTTCTGCTTCGGGCTTTCTTTGATCCACATATTGTGTTCCTCTTCCTGCGAACGGTTTCCGCTCAGATACCCAACGCAAAGCGCGACCTTTCTTTATTTATTATCCCAGTCTGCGGTCAATTTCGCACGTCGCAAGAACAAACATCCCCAGGAGTCCATGGCTGGGTCTTGAAAGAAACAGCTTGATTCCACGCTATCCGATCGACCCCCCTCTACATTTTCTCTTCTCCTAGCGACCTCTCATCATCGACCAGCCACGACGCATACTTGCTTGCCTCACAAGTGCAGGCTCTGTACATCATCACCATGGGTGTCCCCAAATTCTTTAGATGGCTGTCCGAGCGGTACCCGGCGATCTCGCAGCTGATCGCCGAGAATCGAATACCCGAGTTCGACTGCCTGTACCTCGACATGAACGGCATCATCCACAATTGCACGCACAAGGATACCCATGACACCTCGTTCAGGCTGAGCGAGGATGAAATGTTTATTCGCATCTTCAACTACATAGAGCATCTGTTTGGGAAGATAAAGCCGAAACAGTTGTTTTTCATGGCCATCGACGGTGTGGCCCCCCGCGCCAAGATGAACCAGCAGCGTGCCCGCCGCTTCAGGACTGCTCTCGACGCTGAAAATGCGCGAGAGAAGGCGCTTCGGGAGGGCAAGGAGCTCCCCAAGGAGGAGCCGTTCGACAGCAACTGCATTACCCCCGGCACGGGGTTCATGGCGAAGCTGTCAGAGCAGCTGAAATACTTCGTCAACAAGAAGGTCTCAGAAGACAAAGAGTGGCAAGGATGCGAGATCGTTCTGTCTGGCCACGAGGTCCCCGGCGAAGGGGAGCACAAGATCATGGAGTACATCCGGAACGCCAAGGCGCAGCCGGACTATCACGACAACGTCCGGCACTGTCTGTACGGCCTGGATGCCGACCTCATCATGCTGGGCTTGCTCAGCCACGATCCGCATTTCTGCCTCCTCCGAGAGGAGGTCACTTTCGGGCGCCAGTCACAGAGCAAGTCGAAGGAGCTGGAGCATCAGAACTTCTACCTGTTGCACCTGTGCATCGTCCGTGAGTACCTGGAGCTGGAGTTCCAGGAGCTCAAGGAGGAAGGAGCCATGCGCTTTCCGTTCAACATGGAGAGGGTCATTGACGATTTCATTCTCATGGCTTTCTTCGTGGGCAATGATTTTCTGCCCAACTTACCGCATCTGCACATCAACGAGGGTGCACTGGCCACCATGTTCAGGCTCTACAAGCAGGTATTGCCTCAGTGCGATGGCTACATCAACGAAGGCGGCACGGTCAACCTCAAGCGGCTGGGGCTGCTCCTTGAGCAATTGAGCAAGGAGGAGTTTGCCATCTTCGAGAGGGACATGCAAAACGAGAAGTGGTTCCGCGCCAAGAAGGCGTCGGAGGAACCTGAGTCGGCGGCGACTAAGATCCGGTCGAAGGGCCATATTACTGTGACCACGGCGCAGAAGAACCTGTGGAAGTTTAAGATCCGGCCGTTCATCAACAAGAGGGCGACCAAGTCGCTCGACCTGGGCAGCGGCCTCAACGCAGCGGATCGCAAATTCGTCCAGGACATTGCTGAGAGCTTCCATCTCAAGTGGGAGACACAGGTCGACGATGAAGGCAACCGCAGTATTAACCTCCAGCTTCCCGAGACACCGGAGGCCGATGGAGATGACGACGGGTTCGAGGAGGAGGGCAACGCCGCCGCCTTCCGCCTCATCCGTAGGTACGACAGTGCTGAGGTTGTCGATCTGTCGGCCGACGACGCGAAGGCCGCCATGGAGACACTGTACCAACAGAAATTCCAGGAGTGGAAGGATCAATACTACGGGGAGAAGTTCGAGTGGACCGCCGAGACGAAGGAGGAAGGGCTGAGGCAGCTCTCCGAGAACTATGTGCAGGGTCTGCAGTGGGTGCTGTACTACTACTATCGCGGCATCCGTTCGTGGCCGTGGTTCTACAGGTATCACTATTCCCCCATGATCTCAGACGTCATGAAGGGTCTGAATGCCGACATGAACTTCAGCCTCGGCCAGCCGTTCAGGCCGTTTGAGCAGCTTATGGGTGTGCTTCCGGATCGTAGCAAGAAGATCGTCCCGACGGTCTACTGGGAGCTCATGACCGACCCGGCCTCGCCCATCATCGATTTCTACCCGCGGGATTTCGAGCTGGATATGAACGGAAAGAAGCAGGACTGGGAGGCCGTCGTCAAGATCCCATTCATCGAGGAGAAGCGGCTGCTGGACGCCATGGCACTGAAGAATGCTCTCCTATCTGACGAGGAGAAAGCGCGGAACGACTTTGGGGTGGCTTTGAAGTTCACATACGCGCCCGAGCTTGACTTTGTTTACCCCTCGTCGCTGCCTGGTATCTTCCCAGACATACCCCACTGCCGATGCGTTATGAACATGTTCGATCTCCCGCCGACGGATGGCCTGGATTTCCTCCACGGGCTGACGGACGGCGCACTGCTGAGCGTCTCGGCGCTAGCAGGCTTCCCCAGCCTGGCCACTCTTCCGTACACGGCGACGTTGGGCTTCCACGGGGTGAACGTCTTCCAGCAGGAGAGCCGCAACGAGAGCATGGTGGTGACGCTCTCGGACACGGAGATGAAGACGAAGGTGTCTTCGTCTAAGATGAAGCTCGGCCAGCGGTGCCACGTCGGCTACCCGTTCCTGCAGGAGGCCAAGGTCGTGCGGGTGTCTGACGAGCTGTTCAGTTATGCCCTCGACGGCAATGGGCAGGTCGTCCAGACGCACCACACGCCCAAGGAGATGCAGGATTTCGCGAGCAAGGCACGCCGTGCCGAGGAGCTCTACAGCAAGCGGCTGGGCATCGTCATCGGCACCGTGGAGTCGATGGTGCACGTGCACATGTTGAAGGGCCTCATCAAGACGGACGAGGGTGCCACGATCAAGGAGTACGACGTGATTCCCGGGATGGAGACTGACTACGCGGCGCAGGTCATCGTGGACGAGGTTGTCAACGAGGACCAGCGCTTCATCGAGCGGGCGGCGCTCCCCATCGAGGTCGAGTTCCCCATCTCGTCGCACGCGTTCTTCCTGGGCGACTTCGCCTACGGCCGGCCCCTCGAGGTCGTGGGCCATGTTAACAACAAGCTCGAGATCTGGGTCTCTGTGCTCAAGAAGCCGGAACCCGAGTTCGCGAGGCAAGTCCTGTTCCTCGCTGAGAGGAACAACCGGTATGTGCCGTCGTACGAGGTGGCCAAGATGGTCAACCTCCACCCGCTCGCGCTCAGCCGCATCACGTCGTCGTTCTGGGTCTACGGCATCAAGGGCAGCCTCAAGTTCAACCTGGGCCTGAACCTCAAGTTCGAGGGCAAGAAGCAGAAGGTGCTGGGCTACTCGCGCAAGTCCGGGACGGGCTGGGAGTTCAGCCCAGCGGCCATCACGCTGCTGTCGCGGTACATGCAATACTTTCCGGACCTGTTCGCGGCGCTCAAGCGGGTCCCGTCGGGCAACGAGGTGCAGGACACGGACCTGTGGCCGGACGAGTCGACGGCGCACGCGAGGGTCAAGGAGATCGGGGCGTGGCTTAAGAAGGTGGAGACGAGCAAGTTCGAGAAGGTGCCGCTGGACGCGGAGCAGCTCGACTCGGACGTGGTGATGCAGCTGGCGGCGCAGGCGGACGCGCTGCAGCTCAGCTCGGTGGAGCAGGAGCCGCGCCGGCTCAAGGGGGTGCCCCGGAACGCGCTCATGAAGCCCGAGGACGCGGAGCACCGGCTGGGCAACCAGCGGTTCCGGCTCGGGGACCGCGTCGTGTACGTAGCCTCGTCCGGGAAGGTGCCCATCGCGGTGAGGGGCACCGTGGTGGGCATCAGCCGGACGCCGACGGCGCGCCTGCTCGACGTCGTCTTCGACATCACCTTCATGAGCGGCGGCACGCTCGGCGAGCGCTGCCCGCCCTTCAGGGGCCAGACCGTCGCCTCCACCACGGTGCTCAACATCTCGGACCGCCAGGTCGTCGCCGGCTCCAAGGCCACCATGCAGCGCCAGCCCGTCGCGCCCAGCCTCACCACCCTCACCGCCGGGTACACTCCCAACGGGACGAGGCAGTACCGCGACGCGCCGGCGCCGGCGCCGCTGCAGGGTTCTTGGCGTGGCACGCTGAACGGTCGGGGAGGCGGTGGCGGCGGCGGGGGCGGACGGGGGACCCCACGCGGTGGGAGCTCGCCTCACCATGGCCCGCTTCAGCACCGATCCGGCCCGCCTGGCCAGCAGCAGCAGCAGCACGGCGGCGGCGCCGGTGGCCGTGGCGGCCGTGGAGGAGCAGGAGGAGGAGCAGGAGGAGCAGGAGCAGGAGGGGAAGCCGCAGCACACCTCAACGGCGGGGCGAACGCGTTCGTCTCCCACGCCGCCGGTGCGCAGGCGCAGGCCCCCATGTACCAGAACATGCCGCCCCCGGCGGGCCTCGATGGGCAGAGGGGGCGGGGTGGCCGCGGGCGCGGCGGGTTTAGGGGACGTGGCGGCGGCGGCGGCGGCGCTCCTCGTGGTGCGGGGCGTGGACGGGGCTCTGGTTCTGGTTCCGGCTCCGGCTCCGGGGGAGGTGCTTCGGCAGCTCAGCAGGCGTAGAGGTCTGGCTTGGAGCTGGGCGCCTTCACCTGGCGTGTCTGGCATGATGCGCCGCCCTCCGGGTCCCGTGTGATGAGGGGTGGAATGAGGGCTGAGCGGAGCTAGTAGCGAGGGGACTGGGTGCCCTCATAGGTTCTTCCACTTGTCCTTCTTTTTTTCCCCTTCCATTTCTTTTTTTCTTCCACGCTATATATTTGCTTAGGCCCTTGCGATTAGGCGAGGTGTGCAATTGTCCAAATCCTGTCATCACAGCTGCTTCCCTGCCTTATATAGTTGAGTCTACTAGGTAGCTACGAGCTTGGGGGATGATAACGATGATGATGACCCGGCGTTCAGGACAGAGTGGCGTGTTTGTTTCATCTTCGCATCCGCTGGCGAGTCCGGGGCGGTCTTTGTGGGTGTATCTACGATGGATGGACAGAGTCAGGAAGGAATGCCGAGAAAATGGGGGAGGTGATGGCACTTGCGTAGATAGGTACCTTTTTTTGTAGCGATGACCGGAGGGGGGCCATGGGGGTTTTGACACCGTCTTTGGGGACGGAAAAGGGAAGCGGAGGAGGATGGGAGGTCGGTAGGCAGACAGCGTTGGCGTGCAGCGAGCGATAGGGAATTTTGACACCCCGGATGGGGAACCAAATTCATTGAATTGCTATGGGTGCAGCAGTGATCATGGGTGGGAAAGTCAACCTGTCTCGCTCTCTGGGCCCATCGTGACATGGCTACAATTATGCAGCACCGAATGCCTAAGGTAGTGCTTCTCAAAACACGCTCATCTCTCTCATATCCAAAAAAACGGTAATGAGCCCGCATTTTTGGCTGCCATCTCAGCAAAAACGCCATGAAGCCATTGACTTTTTCTTGTGACTGACAGACGCGGTGCTATCTTCCTCCCACCCCGCTTAGCCCCCTTTCTTCTCCCCCCCCCCGGGGTTTGGCCTCCTATTCACCCCCGTAAAGCGCTCATCCCCCCGTACCCCAATGTGACCTCCCTTCCCTTCAGACCTTGGTCTTCTTCCCCGCGTCCTTCACCTTGATCGCCGGCAGGGGGAACTCCTCGCTCAGCCCGCCCTTCATGGCGGACCACCTGCCCAGGTCGCGGACCTGGTTCCAGGCCAGGACGCCGACCCAGGGCTGGACATTGTAGTGCAGCCGGAGGCGGACCTCCGGGGTGGAGGCGATCTTGCCCGAGGGGTGGGTGATTTGGTACTTCGGCCTCTGGTTCTTGAGGCGCAGGATGCCGCTGTGGGTTTCGGGGGGAGACGAATGTCAGGAAAGTCTGGGGTCGAGCAGGAGTGTGCGCATGCATGTATGGGGAAAGAGGGAATGGGAGGGAAAGAGAAGAGGGGTGCGCAAATCGGGAGATGGGGGTTATGAGTGGGCAGGACAGATTACCGGCTCGGGTCGATGCTCTTCCCCTCCGCGCTCCTCCGCAGCTTCTTGAGGGTCGCAGGCCCCAGGTTCGCGAGGTGGTCGGCCGAGGGGCTGGTGATGATGCTGTCCCAGATGACGGCCTGGTTCGTGGCGTTGGCGTTGGCCACCTCGGCCGCCACCGTCGAGCGCGGGGACGAGACGGCGGGCCACTCGGCCGTGACGTAGACGAACACCTGCTTCGTGTTCCAGGTGAAGAGGGAGGAGAGGTCGGCTTCGAGGCTGAACTTTATGATTGCGTACTCCTCCTTCTTGGTGGAGTAGTAGTGTGGCCGGCCGCGGACTCTGTCATGGAGAGGGATTTGGATCAGTCCTCTGTGGTTTGTCTAGTGTATGTGGGGGGGGAGGACACTCTGGTGGGAGAGAGAGGGGCTGCTTTCTTACACCTGCACATTTGTCGTCTTGAGCGTCCCGCTCGGAGTCCTGAGGGAGAGGAGGTCGGAGAAGGCTATCAAGCCGGCGATGGCGAAGGCGACGGTCGTGAAGAAGCCGAACGTGTTTTGTATCCGCACTAATGAGCTGTACATTGCGTCTGCTGGGGATGATACGCCGGACCGATGCCTGGTCGCGGGAGCCTTTTGTGTGACTGTGGTCGCGGGGTTGGGCAAACAGTTGACTGGAATGGGGACCGACGGTGTTAAATAATATTCTATATGTGTCTTCAATGGCCCTTTCGTTGGAAGTGGTCTTCTTTTTGTCCTGCGGCAGAGGGCCGAGTTGTCGTTTGTCCAGGTGGTTGTTTAGGAGCTTGCCTTGCAAGTGGAGGAGCTTCAGGTAAGGCCACGTTTGGTGGAGCTACCCAAGTGATGTACCTTCTTCACCCACAGAGCCTCAGCGGCTCAGACTTCATCTGTATATCCCACCTCAATCAACCAGTATTGTGCGTACAAATACTTCGTGTTGAGGGGTCAGCCCCGAGTGGCAAGATTTTCAAACTAACTGCTTCTACCTGGAATGCCAATTGCGAATGCGGACTTACCCACCTCTTTTGGTAGGCTTCCTTCATTGTAGTGGTTCATCTTTACCGATATCAGTGACATACATGTAACCTGGTGTTTTTCTTTTCTCACTAAAGCCTGACAGGATCCTCCGAAAAAAATAAATACCCTTTGCGTCTATGCGATTGCAAAAAAGGGATGGAGGACGGGTTCTTGAGAATGGTCTATTGCTTGTTTCCTCGTTTATTTCATTATCATTACACGTACAGGAGAAGGTCGTTTGGTCCAAGAGTTAGACCTTCTGCTCCATCCCTCTCTCGGCGGCCGTTCCTGATAGATCATCATGCTCCATCCACAAGCAGCCAAGAATCATCACCAAACCACCCTTTTGTTTCTACGTATCCTGGTATCACGAAAGAAGGAGATTGATGCATAACATAAACAAAGAAGAATAGTCGAGCATGTTGTCGCAAGTCGGCCCTCGTCGTCACCACCCGGCATTCCTCATCCCGGCCAAGGGGGATTGACCCACCTGTGCCTACTCTCCCCTAAGCTCGCGCTGGGCTAGCGACCGGGGGAGTCCCGCCCAGCGGCGGGGTGGTGACCACGATGGTATCCGGGCTCTCGTCGTCCGAGGTAAAGACGTCCCGGCTGGCCGGGGGTGGCTTCAGGGCGTCATTGTCCATCTCTGCGGGGGTCTGAGGGGCGGCGCCGACTGCGCCTGTGGTTTGCGGAGGCGCTTCCTTGACCACCACAGCCGGCACCGGAGCCTCCGTCGCTTTGCCCTTGCCCTTGTCCGCTGGTGTCGGAGTAGGCGCCTCGCCCTGGGTCCCCTTCAGCTCGGCAGCCCCCGAGGGCGAGGACGACCCCTCCGCTGCCGCCACTGGCCCTGCCGCTGCTGCTGTCTCTTTGCCCTTCTCGCTCCCTTTCCCGCCTTCCCCTCCCTTGGCGCCATCATCGCTATCCTTGACGACGGTGACCTTCTCCAGCGGCGCAGTGACAGGCTCGGCTGCCGGTGCGAGCCGCTTGTCGACCCTTAAGACCTGCCGTGCCAGCCCGCGAACGCCGTCGGCGACGACATCGGGCCGGTCCCACGCGAGAAGCCCCGCGCGGCCAGCGACGCGTTGCGCGAAGAGGACTTCGTACCTCGCGTTGCCCCAGGCGGGGCAGACGTACTGCTCCTGAGCTGCCTGCGCCTGCTTCGTCCGGGCCGTGAGGAGTGCTGTCAGATCTACCCTCGCCTCTTCGTCGTCCGTCACTTTGGCCGCTTCTGCAGCGACCACCGCGCCACCGCTTGTTTCGCCGGTGCCACCCTCGCCCTCCTTTCCCTTTGTCGTTGCTGCTGAGCTGCCCTCTTCCGACTTCCCGCCTAGGAAGACGGTGATGGCAACGCGCGGCTTCTTCAACCCTTTGGCCCTCGCCCGTTGGGCCTCCACAGCCTCGGACTCGCCGTGGGTGTTGCAGTGCGCCCAGAAGCGGAGGGCGTACTCGGGCCCAGGCAGCCAGGCGAGGACGGTCAGGGTGACTATCTGGTCGTGTGTCGCGAGGTGGCCCTGTATGGTGTTTGATCCGGTGGGCTCCTCTGCCTTCTCCTTCTCCTTCTCCTTCTCCTTCTCCTTCTCCTTCTCCTTCTCCTTCTCCTTCTCCTTCTCCTTCTCCTTCTCCTTCTCCTTCTCCTTCTCCTTCTCCTTCTCCTTGNTCCTTCTCCTTCTCCTTCTCCTTCTCCTTCTCCTTCTCCTTCTCCTTCTCCTTCTCCTTCTCCTTCTCCTTGGCGGCGCCAGTGGCAACGGAGCCCGTGGGCGCCGAGCCCGCGAGCAACACCAGCATCTTGAGCACGAAGACCAGCAGGCCCGTCGGCGAGTCGCACAGCGCGTACGAGAGGGTGTTGGGCTCACGGAAGCTCGAGTAGGTGGACGTTGGACCGGCTGCGGCGCTCTTCGGCTTGCCATAACTGCCGCTGCCGACGCCTCCCGGCAACGACAGCGCATTGAAGTCGGCCTTCGTGTAGCCCAGCATTGCCGCGGCGAAGAAGCTCGCGATGACCCACTTCACAAAGTCGAACGGCGCGGTAGACACCGTAGGCTTGGGGAGGGGAGGGTTCACAAGGTGCACACCCAGGCAGGAGGAGCCGTAATGGGAGGCCAGGCGGTCAAGGAGCAGGTAGTCGACTGACTTGCCGGCCAGGGAGCCCGCCGACGACAACGAGGCCGTCCCGCTGGCCAGGTAGTGCGCATACCCGAGCCTCAGCATCAGCGCGTCGAGCAGCTCAGCCGAGGTTGGGACGGCGGGCGTGCTGTTGGGGAGAGCATCGCTGAAGCCGAGGCCGGGAAGGGAGGGGACCACCACGTGGAATGAGGGCTCGCTCTCGGCGTCGGCTTCACCCTCGCCCTCACCGGCTAGGGTGGGATCCGCAAGGAGCTTACCCAGATGCGCGAGCGAGACGTTCGTGAAGGGGAAGGCAGGGATCAGCAGGAGCGGCACAGCGTCCGGTCTGCGGGACCTGAAATGAAGGAAGTGCAGTCTGAGGGGTGATTGCGTGGTGGCCAGCGATATGGGGGTCCGGAACTGGGGAAGGGCGTTAAGCTTGGCTTCTTGGTCCCGCCAAAAGTATTTCTCCAGCCTGGAATGCGGGTTAGCTCTGTGGTTTTTCACGTTGGTGTTTTTTCAACCTTGGGTAGTGCGATCCATGGTCTTGAAACTCACCAGTAGTCAATGATGGGCTCGACCTGTAGCTTTGGCGCCCACCAGTCCTCGGACCTGGGCTCTGGGTTCTCATGGGGCAAGCGGGTGAGTTCGAGCTTCTGTTTTGTGAGGTCGAGATATCTGCTTGAAACCTAAAGGTAGGTAGGCACGCGATTATGCCGCCAGTGTTAACGCTCCTCACTCTGAAGAGGTCTGCTTCGATGCGCGGGCGCGCAAGCCACACCTGTCCACTCTGTGGGCGTGGTGCGGCGGTGACGCGGGGGCTAGAGCTGGACAAGATCTGCATCCGTCTCTTTGCTCAGGGTCACTCCTGGTAGCGCCGGGGATTTTACAGAAAGATCCCAAACTCACGTGGATTTTATATGGCTTGATTTCGTCTCCGACCGCGGGGCTCGCAACCACTTCCGCCATCTTTAATAATCCTCATTCACCTGCCTCGTTACATACAGAGGGGAGAGACTAGCCAGAGGAAGCCTGAGGTGTCGCGAGAAGAAGCTGTGTCACAACACACAAAAACAAAAAAAATCAACAGAAGAAAGGGTAAAGAGGCAGACACGCTAGATGCTAAGGCTTTTAATTAAACAAACAAGAAAGCTCGGTCTTAACACTGACTAGATATATCACAAACCCCTCCACGTCAAGATAATTAAGGGACCAACGCAACCAATCGTTACCAGACTTTCCCTTCCTTTGTCCCCTTCTCTCTCCAACAGAATCCCGGGATCCTGGAGAGTCTGGGGTGGTCCGAGTGGCTTGATACCTTTCTTCCCTAATGGGGGGTATCTCCGGCCTGCTGGCCTGTGGCTAATGTCGCCACCCCCCAGCCAATGGAATCACCTCCTGATGGCGCCAAATGGGGCCGACATGTCTGCTGTCGAACCCGTCAAGCCCCCATCCTGTGGCAGGATGCAGAGGGCAATCAAAGGGGAAAAGAAAAGTCCCTCGAAATAACCTTGAAACAAGTGGCGGTGCGGACGTACACCCTTGTCGATAATTTCCGAAACTCAGACATGGGTGGTCCTTGAGCGACATGGATGTGGCGTGTTGTGACTTTGTGGGCCTGTGCCTTGTGGTATGAGGTGGGACCTGTGCATCTCGCGGAAGGAACGGCATTACCAGGCAATGTTTCTGTCTGTCTGTCTGTCTGTCTGTGTTTGTTGTTAGGTTTTGATGCCTGCTGTTCGTGACTGTGTAGTGTGCGAGGCTCTTGCGACTGCAGCCAGAAGATCGGCGCTCCGGCCTGGGGAAAACAGGATTCCGTACGCTAATGAGCGGTCCAGACCGTCTCTGTGAGCAAGTGCCCGGCTGAGATTACGCGAGCCTCCGCCCCGCCATTGGCTGGCGTCGCACTCGCCACGCTCACTCGCCACATCACTCCTACACCACCATCGCCTTCCCAACGCCCAGTAGTGACACAGGCGGGCCATCAACTCCCCTTGAATATGAGATCTTCCTAGTCAAGGACGAAGCTTGGTAACGGCTGCGTCGTCCCCTAACCTTGTGTGTACGTCGTAGGGCTTGCTAGCTCTACCATCAAACTCCCCCAGCCCCTGTGGTTAACATTCGCCACAGTGTGTCAATCGATTCCCTGTTTCTCCTGGGATCTGCGTGTTGCCTGGCAGTGACTGGCTTGAGTGTTGTACAAGTAGTGAGTATTATCACAACGGGAGAGGCCGCCCTTTTGAGGATCGAGACAGATCATTTTGTGACGCAGTCGGCTGCCTCCCTCGTCTTGCGAATCCCACCGGGCAGGGCGACCATCACTTTACAACTTGACTAGATCAGTCAGAGTTCCATAAACAACATACTTTCCAAGATAATGACTGCCTGGCGCTGTACCAAATAAATACAAACTAAAAACGCCCATACGCACACTCCGGCCGGTCCAACGCCCATCCCATCAGGCGCCCCAACCACTCGGCTAGGCAGGTGGTGAGAACCTAGCTAAGTAGGGAGGGCGGTTCTATGTTAGGTACCTGTATAGGCGCAAAGATGAATAAAAAGGGGGAAGACAAGTTCACACTTCAGACCCATCCTAAACGAGTAACGACAGGGATGCAGCCGCGCATTTGCCAGCACTTGTCCGTTTGCCAACATAATTGGCTGGAGCAACGCAGTCCACGGAAATACAATGGTAGGTAGGTAGATAGGTAGGTAGCATCAGTAAGAACGCTGCTCGCAAGACGCCCGCCGTGGACCCTACCGCTCAGCGCCAGCGCCTCTGCCAACGCTCTGCTCCCTCTCCCTCTCCCTCTCCGCCCCACCCCCACCCCCGGCGACGCCCGAGGCGGCCGCCCCGATCGACTCGGCGGCGCCCCTCAGGTTGATGGACCCGATGCGGGACACGATGTTGCTCCCGACCGCGTCGACGGCGCCCCTGGGGCTCGCCAGCGAAGGCCCTTGCGGAGGGGCAGTATCCTGCATCACCCGGAAGAGCTTGATCGCCGTCGCGTTCCACACGCCCGCCGAGCCCCTGGCCGACTGGAGCTCCGCGCTGAAGACGAAGCTCCAGACCAGGGACTCGTACCACCCGAGGGCCAGCGGGGACCACTCGAACGAGTGGACGCGCGGGTCCGAGGCATCGACCCCGAGCAGCTTGACGCCGCGGATGCGGGACAGGAGGGAGGAGGATGCCTCCTCCGTTGCCACCGTCGCGGACGAAGACGGGGAGGCGGCGGCGAGGGCCTGGCGGGGCAGCAGCGCCGTCAACTGCTGGGTCAGGGTCAGGAGGGTGTGCAGCGGCAGCTCGGGCAGCCAACTGTCGATCCACCTGGCCGTCGGCTCGAAGTGCCCGCTCTGCGATCCGCTGCCCATCATCATCACCGCCACGCTGCCCCCACCGACCCCGACCC
>PYSP01000292.1:0-48648 GCA_003049395.1 Pseudohalonectria lignicola
CTCACTGTTGAGGTCAGGGGTAAGTAAGGCTTGGCAAGCTTGGCAAGCCTACCCTTGATCCAATTCTTCCATTTTTCAACAGTTATTATGGAACGAGATCCAAATGCAGAACGAAATGGGTACTCTTCTTAGAGTTATTTAAAGCCATTAGAGGAAGGTCTACTTCCGGTCTATCGACCAGGTACTTTTTTTCAGCAGGATAACGCTGGGATTCACCGTTCTCGCGAATCAAAGGAGTACCTAGAGAATCATAGGATCTGGACAATAGAGTGGCCAGCTCACAGCTCTGACCTCAACCCCATCGAGCATGTATGGAAGAAAATGAAGGAGATTTTATAAAGAGATTACCCTGATCTTCATCTCCTTACCGGAACAAGGGAGGATATTACTAAAGTTAAGGCTGCCCTAAGGGATGCATGGGAGAAGGTGCCACAGGCCCTTATTAATAGGCTTATCACTTCAATATCGGACCGCTTACAGGCCGTCAAACGGGCCCGAGGTTGGTATACTAAGGATTGAAGCCTATTTTTGGGGCATTCCAAATCTACTTTTTTTTCTTTGTTTGGACGAGAAATGGCTGTAAGATAGGTGCACGAATGTCGGGTGTCAAAAATGTGAAATGGTGATTTTTGGGATGCCACACAGACTTTTTGACCATAATTTTAGCTATCCCCATTTAAAAGCCAATCCACCTTAACAATCTTTGCCAGCGTAACACTCATCCTTCTTTTCGCGACGACCTTTCACAATATTACCACACCTCATAATTTCACTTTGAGCCCGTCAAATGTCTGCCTCGCGAGTTAAGACTCCTCCTAATCGCACTCCAACTCGGAGGGAGGACTGGCGATTTTGCTCTATAGGCACAGCTTGCGAGTGGATCGAGAAATACCATCCTGGTGGCTTCCATCCAATCCACCTGCAGGACGTGCTCAATTCTCGATATCGTGTAATCCGAAAGGTCGGTTACGGATCGTACTCGACGGTCTGGCTCGCTACTGATACGAGGTGTATTTTCCATTTCGCAAGGTGTCAAATAGAATGCCAGGATGGCTGCTCATTGGTCCTTCCTTACAGATCCTCCTGCTATGTCGCTCTAAAGGTCACAAAAGCAGTCTCCGACGAGCCTACAGGTGGCGCATCAAGACAGATACAACTGCATCAATACCTGCAGATGAAACAACTCCCTGGTACTGACTGCCTTGTTCATCTCATCGACTCCTTCTATCACGACGGACCGAACGGGAGACATGGGTGTCTCGTCTTCAAACCCATGGGTCCAAGTGCCCGGTTCGCCCTACACGGATTTCCTGAGTGCAGCCCTTGGCTGCTGGGCTGGGACCTGGCAGCCGACCCTGATACCATCCATTTTAAATCACGTTTTCCGACACAGTGGGCGCCCCGAATGCTCAGGGATATTCTGCTTGGGCTTCGGGCACTGCACGCCAACGGGATTGTTCATGGCGATCTCCACCTGGGTAACATTGTGTTCAACATCGATCTCTCAGACACAAACGCTATTTCGGCAGAAGATCTCCGGCAAACGGCCGAAGAGGCTGGCCCCGTTCGGAGACGGGATGGCAAGCCGGACAGATGGGCACCCAGATACCTGCTTGCGGAGAAGCCGCTATCTGACCTAGTACCGTCCGGGCCTGGTTCGAGGCCCCACGTCAAGATTACGGATCTTGGCTCAGGTTAGTGCACGACTCACTCCTCACCTTGACAAAAGATCTAAAGAGCATCCCACTCCCGCTTGCTGATACATAGCCTCTCGATCGCTAGCCTTTTGGGAATGCTCTCCCCCACCTGAAATTGTGACCCCTCCCGGCCAGCGCGCCCCAGAGGTGATCCTGGGAGGCAGCCTTGATCGTGGGATTGATATCTGGAGCTTTGGCTGCCTCATCTTCCAAGTCGTCACTGGGCAGAGTCTCTTCGCGGCCCACGATCTATGTGGGAATTGTTGGGACGAGTCAACAAACGATGAGCATCTAATCCAGATCACGGAGATGATAAAACCCCTGCCACAAACGCTGTTGGACAAATGGCGAAGGGCGGGGGTGTATTACGCACCAAATGGGACTCACCTATTCGTTGCTAAGGGTGGCTCGGCGTCGGCATCGCCGAGTCCATGCTCGTCTGGGGGGTCGAGTCGAAGTTGGGTACACCAGAGGAAGGATTCAAAGGTCAGACGTGATGGTGATGCAGAGGAATTTCCCCTTGCCGAGTACTACCACCGGGGGACTCTTGAAGAGAGACTACTTCGCACTCGCCCAGACGATATGGATGAGTCAGAGATAAAGGAGGTTGCGCGGCTGATGCGGATGTGTCTGCAACCCGAGGCGTCGAGGCGGGCGTCCGCAGACGGACTTCTGCAGGAGCAGTGGTTTCGTGGGTAGGTAGTTAAGGGCTAACTACCTAGGGCATCCTTTTTTAGATTTTAGAACTTCGAGGCTCGAATTACCACCATTAAATCTAGTAGTATTCACCCTCACCTCTCGTGATATTAGTCCCTCAACTAATCAGATTCTCTC
The DNA here is from genome assembly GCA_003049395.1 of Pseudohalonectria lignicola. Taxonomy (NCBI): domain Eukaryota; kingdom Fungi; phylum Ascomycota; class Sordariomycetes; order Magnaporthales; family Ophioceraceae; genus Pseudohalonectria; species Pseudohalonectria lignicola. The sequence continues at coordinate 2,532 of PYSP01000292.1, forward strand.
GTAAAAATGAAGACAGAGGGAAGCTTTCCGTTACATAATTATCGTCCAGCTTTCCCCGCTTGTATAGTTCTTATGTCGAGGATGCCGTCAATCCATGCAGTAATTATCTCATTCGTTACTCAGGCAAGTCATATATTATGCACAGTGTGTTTGCACTAATTCACCCTTTCCCTTTGAGACGGTTGGTCAAACCATGCACATGATAATTATGTGTTTGTTATCATAGCTGCGTTGCTTGATAGACAATGATTACTAAGGAAAACAGCACTAATTCAAACCTGGAAATCGATAGATAGAGGATCAACTGAAGGGGTGAAGTACTGCAAAACAATCTTAAGAGTCTCGTGACATGTTCTCCCCGGGTGAGTGGTACTGGACTGAGCTAGCCTAGACCGAGCAACGCAAGGCCAACTGCCACGCGGATAGGAGCCTCATCTTCGACAATTGGGATCGTAATCTATTACAGGAGGCAGCAGGATGTTCTTCAAAGTTTTATGCGCCAAGCTTAGCTGCCCTTTATCATTTCTTTCGTCCGCCCTAAGTGCCCTCTCATCTTTTTCGTGATAGTTTTATTAGCGCCCGGTGGTAACTAGCTTCACCTGCCTTGTATCACAATGCCCTCATCCAAGAACTAAGGACCCAGAGGGCGGCTCGACCACCCGTTTCGAATTCATCCATTCCAAAACGGTTTGGCCTCCGTGAGCGGTGTCAATTATGTTGTAGAACCCACCCTATCATTCAACGCCACGCAGGATTGCAATCAATATCATTTACAAACTCAAGACCGGGACGGAACTACGGATTGTCCGTTCGTATATCTCACGGTTGAGTCAGCTAGTGAGCGATGTAGTGCCCAATACTTGCTTGAAGGCACACTTTTTCATTTCAGAGCTTTGCTAATACCGCCAGCAGTCTTCCCAGCCTGTTCATCTTAGGCGGTCACATTGGGCGGAGCAACCGTTTCCTTCTCCCCCTGTGACTTGGGGACCAGACAAGGCTTGTGCTCCTTATCAACGCCCAGCCAGAGAAGGTCAGGCCGACTGTAGTGCCCCATGATGTCGATGAACCCCCTGGTGGCCACGACCTTGGAGAGGTCGAGGTCGCCGTAGACGATCCCCTGGGTGTCGGCCTTCCCGTCTGCGAGAGGCGGGGTGAGCCTCCTGCCGTCCGGGCCGATGATGCAGCTGTGGCCGCCGCCGGGCTGGCGGCAGGTCAGCCCCTCCTGCGTCTTCATCGCCTCGATGCCCTCCCGCGTACACACGGCCGTGGTGTGCAGCACGTAGGCGGTGCTCTCGACGGCGTACGTCTGCGACAGGTTCTGGCATCCCTCGGCCGTCATGCTCCAGAGGCCCGGGTGGTCGACGCCCGTGGTCGGGTCCAGCGGGGGCCAGGCGGACACGTGCACGACCTCGCCCTGGGCGATGCTGTGGTACTTGAGCAAGGGCTGCGTATGCTCCCAGCAAGCCAGGCTCCCAACCTTAACCTTGCCGACGCCGGCGCCGAAGTCGAGCTCCACGACGTTGTCCAGGTCCGCCCCTCCCCCGTCGCCGAACATGGTGCGCTCCATGTGCGTCGGCTTCACCTTGCGCCGGTGCATCGCCAGCTCGCCCTGGGGCGAGATGATGGCCTGTGCGATGTAGAGGCTGTCCGAGGGGCTGCGCTCTGAGAAGCCCATGACGATCGCGATGGAGTGCTCCTTCGCCGCAGCCTTGAGCTGCTCCATCTCTGGCGAGTCTATCGCGAGGGAGTTGAAGATGTAGCGCGTCTGCAGCTCGAAGTCGACCGGGCGGGCCCTATTGCGCGTGGGGGAGGAAGGGCCAGATCGAGGTCAGCTTGATCATTCGGTGGACTCCCCCAAGGTGAAAGTGGAGGGTTTCACAGCACGCTTGTCACACATGGCATACTAACCAAATCCATGCCGGGTAGCCGGGAATCCAGCACTCCGAGAAGGTAATGATGCGGGCACCGTTGGAAGCCGCCTCAGTGATGAGCTTGATGGCCCTGCTCACGGAATTAGCAAGGTCGAGCCATGCGGGCTCGGCCTGGGTGACGGCGACTCGGAGTGGTGCAGCCATGGTGCTTTCAGTTTGGGTGCCGATGCTGGTGGCGAGTGTGGCTTGGGGATATGCGGCTTTGTCAGAGGGCGGGATTGTCGGCAAAGATATTGTTGCTGCCTTCCAGTCTTTGGGCAAGGTTAATAGAAAGCCTAGAGGATTATTGAAACGTTATGGGGATTCTAACACAGCCGACTGCAGTGATCTCTCTTTTTGCAGGTCGGGTCAAGGTAAGTGGGTTCTCGACCGGAGCGTCGGAGGGTAAGCTGGCAAGGCGTACTTCCCTATTGCTGTTACACCCACAGCGACCCACGAGACGGCAGAGGTCGCACAGAGAGTTGGGGGAGCTCTGGCATAGATGTACAAAGACGCCTACAGATCAAACTGGAAGGATTACTTACGGCAGTGGATAACGTACTCGTAGGTGGCGCGTCGGCAGTGAAGCAAATTGAAGAATGGATCCGTACGGAGGCAGCTAGTAAGAGAGAAAGGCAGGATCACAGAAATGGAACCACCACTGCCAGGGTACACTGTCCTATGTATTCCGCTCCCTGAACAGTTAACAAGAGCGATGAAAGCTGCGACCTGCCTGCCGTAGTAGTATGTAGGGTGAATTGGCTGGTATGGAGTAGGTATCCCTTGCAATGTGGGTGGGTTGATGGTACCACCTTGAAAGGGGAGCGCATACCGTGCGTCCTCCCTCCTTTTCACAGCCCATGATAATTATTGGTTGGTAATAATTACCTACAGCCCTTGTACCCCATGCACCTCTATGGGTGTTCCCAATCAGCAATTTGCCCTGTTTGAAAACACATGCAAGGCGTGGTAGTACGGATCCGTACACTGTTCCTTATTGGAAGGTTTGAGACAGTTTGGCAGCATGCAAATATTTGTGTTGGTCGTCGTGCTGCGGCGGCGCAGCTCGTCTAGATGGAGTAAGGGCGGGCGGAACACGGAAGGGCGCTTGGCGGGACGCTCGGTTTGCAGGGATTACAATGTACTTGCCTACTTTCGGTCCACCACCATGCTACGGGCTGCATGGAACCAATTCACGAGTTGCGACTGCATCACCCACACCAGCTCATACCATATCCATTCCTTCCATTCATCGACGCCGCGAGCTCTTTGTGCGGATCCTGCCGTGCCACTAGGCCGCCTGATACGTACACACATAGTGGGTAATAACGCCGGGGATGATCCCGCCCGCCGGCTACCAATGTCGTATTTTGTCAGGTCAGACTGTCGCCCTTTATGGGCACTTGACCCATTTTTATTTCCTTTCTAGATGCACAGTACCTTTTTGATTGACAATTTGACTCCTTCTCATACGATTCGCTTAGCTTCACAGGATCATTGATGGGCCGGCCGTTCATCGATTATTCCGCTTGGGCAGCTCCTTCGTGGCTTTGTCGGAATGATTTTGATCGAAACATGCAAACTCATTTATTCTGCTGTGATCGTCACTGCACCTTCGAGGCATGTATTAGCTCTAAGCAACTGAACCGTCGTCCAATGGGACCGTTTATAGTACTGATCTTGTCTACTTCCCGTCCACAGCTCACATCTCAGAGCCCCTGTCCCCTGGCGAAATTCATCTGGCGTTTCGAGTGCCATCGTTGGTTGGCAGACTGTACATACTTGGCGGGGCTGGGAAGGGCCGCCCTGATTGCCCTTCCTTTTTTTCTTTTTTTAATGCCGCCTGTGTTTTGGCGTACGGTATACCGGAACACCGCGGACCATAGGCCTGCTAACCTACTGCGTACATTACATTTCTTATTTCTTCTGATATCACTTGCTCTCTTTCGCCTGCCATGCTTCCTTCCCCCTCCTTGATGCACTGCGCCGCTGCCTGTCAGACGCGTCTTTCCTTAGCAGTGTCCAGTACCCAGCAGCAGCTATGTGTGGGCAACATTGGGTGGAAGCCCTTAACCTGGTCAACCCAGCCACGAGGGTGGTTTAATAAACCCCTGAGCCGACCGTGCCCACAGCCACCTACATCACCTTACAGCCTTAGCAACCCCCAAGGTGCCGCACATTGTATAAGGTTTTTCTCTCTCTTTCTTTTCTCCCTTGCATTCTCCCAAAACCATCCAGCAAACAATTGGCTCCTGCGGCTGCCAACGCAGGCGCCCAAGCTGGCACCATGCAAGATGCTATCCTTCGACAGGTGGTAGAGATATGCATTCTCTACTTTTTTGGGATCATGGCCATCGCGGCACGCATCTGGTGTCGAACGAAGATGATTGGGTTCAAGGGCTATGACATCGATGACTGGCTCGTCATTGGAGTGGCTGTAAGTTTGCGCTTGACACTTGATACTTGACTCTTGCCAGGCTTCAACGACCATCGGGTAGGCACGGTACTGACCGGTGTTGCCGTTTTCCCACCATAGGGCATGTGGACGTCAGCGCCGTTCATAGGCTGCTTCTACGTCGCCGTCGCGGAGTCACGACACACCTCGGAGCTCACACACGAGCAGCGAGAGCAGATGTCGCCGTCAGAGTATCATCACTGGGAGTATGGCTCCCAAATGTTTCTCTTCGGCCTCGTCGGCTACTTCTTCATCATTTGGACACTCAAGTTCAACATGCTCTGCTTCTACCGGCGTGTTGTCCGCGGTCTCTGGTCCGAGAAATTTGTCAAACCCGTGATGGGCCTGGTCCTAGTCTCGGCAGTTGTCATAATATTGACCATCAGCCTGACCTGTCGGCCTTTCCAGGCACTGTGGCAGGTTTGGCCGGATCCAGGAGGTAATGCAACACGATGGCTCCTCCCCAGTGATCCTCACAAAACAAAAAAGAAATACTAAATTGCGGCCCCCCCTTCTTTACAGCGAACTGCGTACCGCAAAACCTCGTCTTTTTTATCACGATCCTGACGTTTAACCTCATGACCGATGTTTGCATTATGCTTATTCCTCTGCCGGTTGTGATGAATATCAAGGGCAGGATATGGAGGAGATTGGGGATATACTTATGCTTCACCATGGGCGTTTTCTGCATGTTTGCAGCGGTTCTCCGTTTTGTTCTCATCTTCCGAGTAAGTCATTCGCCTGTGGTAATCTGTACATCTCCCTGTCGCTGATACAATCTCCTACGGATAGCTGCACCAAACCGGCGACGCCGCCATGTGGTCGATGCGAGAGGATTTCGTTGGCATTGTTGTTGGGCAAGCCCCCCTCCTGACGCCACTCTTCCGCAAGAAGTTCTGGGTAAACGCAGGCTACGCATCTCGGGGCAAATCCAGCCATAGTGGCGGTCTCGACCGTAGCGGACAGCAGAGTCACGAGCTCAGCAGCACGAGTCGCAGCGGGAAGAGGAAACCGAGGGATCCGTACAGTATCACGGCTATCGGAGCTGGCGAGAGTGAAGAAGAGATCGTCGCCAACGGCCAGGACACTGGCAAAAAATCCCCTCCCGTCTCCCAGTCTGTACCATCTTCAGACACGGAGAGTGCACCGCCTGCGGTCGTGGAGGAAGGTCGGAGCCCGTCACCCCCCAAGAGGGCGGGCGGCACACATATCAGTTACAGCAGCTACAACGAGGGGATCAGGGTCGAGCACAGGGTTGACATCGAGAGCGGTGCCGTTCCCCCTGAGTTCCAGGCTGTCCCGAACTACTACGGAGGTTGGAACGATTACTATCCAAGGAGCTCTCGCCCGCACAAGTGATATTTGGGTTTCGACTCATTTGTGTTTCACAGCAGTTCGCGTCTGTTGTCGGCGTCCTGGTATAGGAGTGGGGAACGGACAGCAGGATCTTCGCAAAATTAGATAGACTCTTCGCGTCAGTAGCTCTTATCCCGTATGATAATTAGAATGTAGAATATTCGAAATATGAGGTAGCGCAACGCCATTTGGCGCAGACATGGCAGCAGCATCGAAGATTTGCGCCCCGAGCCGATCAGTTCCCATTAGGACCGTACGGGTAACACTTTGGGGACTTAAAAACAATATAGTCGATGGGCCGGACCTTTGCTTCGCCGAAACTATGGCATCATCCCGAAGAGAAAAAGCCTTACCTATTTCCTTTTCACAAACATGGCGTGTTAGGATTGGTACAGTAAGAAGTTCGTCAAACCAAGCGTTTTTGTCCGACATGAAGGAGGGGCTCAGGAACGAATCTGCGGACAGCTAATAAGGGGTTGGCATTCGGTGTGGGGAAGCAGTCGGGGTGGGTACCATGGCAGACAGGTCTCCAAATTTTGACCACAAAACAGCCAATCCGTAGGGATATGGTACGGTAAGAAAGGGATGTGGGATGAGATGTGCCTGCCTGGCTTGGATAGGAAGGTCAGTTCCGACGCATGCGGGAGGCACAAGCCATCTCCCTGAACCTTAACCCCTTATCCGTAAAGTGTAATGCGGTTCGAGGCCGAACGGCGACCCTGGCGGCTGTTGGGGCGGTCATGGCGGTGCACCTGTGTGAGACTAGGTGCAAACCCCAGAGCGCCTCTCCCGTCGCAAGCGCCGTAACGGTGCGCTTCGAGTTCCGCCGTTGTGAGACCGGTCCCGGATTTAAGGCATTCCCTCTGAATCGTGAGTTTGCTCCAGACTTGTTCGATACAACTGCCGAAGGGAATAGCGGGGCTCATGAACTCGGCCATCTCGTTTCTGCAAATCCAAAGATTTGTATTTTTGGTAGCTTCCATCCCTGATGCCACTAATGATGCCTACCAAGGGGTGATCATGGTAGGAGCGGGTAGATAAACAGAGCCAAAACTCACGAATCCTTCGACAATTCGGTCCGCAGAGCCATGCCGTCGAAAGCATCGCCTTGACATTCTTATCCCGCCCTAGGATGGCCGGTCTTACCATGTCAGCCAGATCCTTCCTGTCGTGAGCCGTTCCAGTACGTACTAGTATGCCATAATGCTATATCTGGCATGGGCAGCATTTGCCCATCCAGGTGCCGAGAATTTTTGGACGGACCACTAAGAATCCCTGCCAAGAGAAACTAATCGACGCCAGTGCCCCACAACCCGAGATGGCGCTAAGGTACAGGCCAGGCGGGCGCTAACCGCAGGAGTGGCTCACTGTGGAGACATTCTGTGGAAAAATCAAACATACGGATGTACCAAGTAAACCACTCCTAAGAAGAATCCCGACTTATGCGAAGATCAAAAGTTCAAACCAAATCAAATCAAGACGCCGTAACAAACGCGATGATCAATCGTGTGCAACCCTCTCGCCACAGCTGTACGTCTCGTTTGCCCCACAAATTTCCCTTCTACCGACATACGATTCTTCGTTCTATTTTCTTACCGACCTAGACTACGACCTTGCTGCCTACCGCTCCCTTAGCTTGGCCTCCTGTAGGTTGAGATACGAAACGACTCGGAGCTCCCCTCCGACCTCGATCGAGCACGCGACATAGGTGTGGATTCCCCTGCCGCGGAAAAGTGACTCGGGCTTGCTAGAATGCGAGTCGCTGGGTTAGTCTCAATCGACTAGAGAGCGTGGGGGATGATGAGTGCGGGGTGGATAGCAACCTACAACACGGTGTACAGGGCCTTTGTGTACGCGAACGGATCGCCGGCCCGCGGGGCGCCGCCACCGGCACTCTGCACCTCCCCCCTCTGCCCATCCACGAACCTGCTCACCGCGGTGAGGACCTGCCAGTCGCTGCCCGCGTAGTGCCGGACTGGGAGGTACACCTTGACTTTGGGCGGCGGCCTCGCGCCGCCGCCGCCAGCAGCACGGAGCTCGACATAATACAGGATGCCCGCGGTGCGGTGCACCAACTCAGGGAGGGTCGTGTCGTCGTCGGCGCCGTGCGTCATGAAGAGGTCGTCCCATAGCCTCCGTAAGCGGGCCATCCCCACCTCGTGGTCGCGTTGGCCCGCGCCGGAGACGACGCGTCCGCCCATCGTCATGGCCTCCCTGACGGAGGCGAAGCTCGTCCGCCGGCTGCGGAAGTAGATCTTGATGCGCGAACCGCCGGTGCGGTCGCGGCCCTGCTGCTCTGCCGGGGCTGGGGCCATGTCGATTGCGAGCATGTCTGCCTCCAGCGGCGGCAGCATCTTCCCTTGTACCTCGCGGGCGTATGCGGTGAACACGTCCAGGGAGTCCAGCGTGCCGAGCGTCGCCTGTCGGTTGCTGCTGTGGACGCTTTCCGTGGCTTCTAGTGCCATGATCGGCGCTGAAGCGATCGCCTCCGCAATCACCTCCAGGTTCGTCCGCCCTGTCGCACGGGCCAGGAGGCCAGGGAAGAAGTACGCCTTGCTCATGATGCCGCCGTTCATGGCGAGGTCAAACGCCCAGAAGATGGTGCTGGGATGGTCCCCTAGCTGCGGTTGCCCCACCTGCCATCCCGTTTGAGGGGACCCGGCCCCGCCTTTCACCCATCCAGGAGGCGTGAAATACTGACTGAAGTGGTCGAACCATCGCATGTCGGCATCTGGCAGGGCCCGCCCGACGCCAGCCTTCAGCCTTGCCGGTGCGATTCTGTTGTACAGGTCACTGGGACCACCGGCATCCAAACCCACCGGCTCAACCGAGAACCGGACCGTGGGTGGCCCGTCCCCCTTGTGCCAGTCCCAGCTCAGCTCAACCGGCCTGTGGTCGTCTGTCATGAAGCCCTGCCAGAGAGGTTCACCGCTGCCGGCCCCGAGGTTGGGAGCGACTACTGTGGCAAGGAAACGGAGGATACGGAGTTGGGCTGCCGATGGGTACCCAGCGTTGTGCAGCAACACGGCCAGTGCGAAGCCGCACCGCTGCCACCAGTGGAGCGTGTGCTTCTCCGCCGGCTGCTGCCCCTGCGCAGCCTCCGGCTGGAGCAGCTCGGCAGACAGCTGGCGCCAGGATGCCGGGCCCTTGTAGCGGGTCGCTGTGGGGGGCTTCTGTGCTGTCGTGATTGTCATGGTTGCGTGCAGTTTGTGGTTGGCGTCTGTCACTTCTCTTTGCTGTCTTCGTTCGAAGGAAGAACTGCTACCTTGCAAGGCTAAAGGGAAGGCAGGGTATATCTAACGAATGAGTGGAGGGGGCCTTACGAGCTCCTCCCTAAGATTCTTGACGATGATTTGCTCACTGTCCCGGACTCATTCTTTGGGCTCCGCTCCCCTGACAAGCACGGGCCTCAAGGTGCCGTTGCTGGCGAAGAAGATATATGCTCGAGTGCTGCCTCTCGTACCCGAACATGCCGGGCGCGTGTACCTTTAGGCCAGTGCCGTTCCCCAGCCCAAGCGAAAGTGAAGACTCCCGACTTACCGATTCAATGCGCTGGCGCCGTTGGATGCCATCCGAGGGTGGGTGATGTGTGGCGGGCCCGCCATCCTGCTCAAACACCTAGGCGGCAAATCCAAGTGGCATGTGCCGCCTGCGCACTTAAGGGTGGCAATTTCTTATCTCAAATACGGTGAAGACACGGTGACAGGTGCTAAGGCGAGCCTTGAGGTGGAACTGGGCTTCGGTAGAATGAAGAAACGAATACAGCCATTCTTAAAAATAACGCGGAAAGAGTCCAAAAGGACCATACAGGAGTGTGCATTCGTGCCAACCCCTTACTGAGATTCTTTGCCAGCTTGGCGAAAAGCCACCGGGAGGATTCAGGGCTGGCTCCTTTCCCGCCGGCACTAGGACCGAAAGGGCCAGGATGGTGGGCTCTCGTACCAGACATCGGTTTACACTCTCTTATTCCCGCACCGTCGATCTCGGCGGGTCATCGCATCGTAGCGACCCGCACAGAAGGATCACGTCGCTCTCGCGATTCTGGCCAGATTTGGATACTGGCACAATGTAATTATGAAAGATTAGCGCAGGCATTCAGTCTGCCTCGTCGCGGACTCGACGGAATGAGCCTCGGTCAAATTCCTGTACAACATGGTCCGGGAGGTTCCCTCTTCGGGTGGCCACTCCGTATCACTGCGTTCAGATGGTCTGCTTATGTGGTCCCAAGCTCCTTGGTCCCTGCTCCAAGCCCGATCCGATCTGATGTGAATACGTACGTACACCGACTTGCGTCTCTCTCTTCTCTAGGCCATCCCGGCACCCCGCACTGCCATGATAGACTGGCCCTGAATCCTCGTATTACTCTTCCCAGCACCCCTAGCTGAGCAGCAACAAGAACTGGTCTGGCTCGACAGTCACCGCCATGGATCCCCTCCGCGAGAATGCTATTTTCCGCGAACGCTTCGTCAAGGTCGTCTGCGTCGGCGCTGGTGCCGCGGGTATCTGCCTGGCTTACAAGCTGAAGAGGTCTTTCACCAACTACTCGTTGACGGTAGAGTATCTTCCTCCTCCCCATGATCATCTCTCTGTCCTCAAATTCCATTCGCTGACCTGATACATCCAGATCTATGAGAAAAACCCCGACATCGCCGGTACTTGGTATGAGAACAGATACCCCGGCTGCGCATGCGACGTGCCAGCGCACAACTACACGTTCTCCTTTGAGCCCAAGGCCGACTGGTCATCCGTCTACGCGGGGCCGAAAGAGATCAGCGGCTACTTCAAGGGGTTCGTGGCCAAGTATGGCCTTGAGAAGTTCATTCGAACCTCTCATGTCGTGTCCAAAGCTCAGTGGAACGAATCCGAGGGGAAGTGGCATGTGGAAATTACCAGTCTTGCCACAGGCGAGACCGTCCACGATTGGTGTCACATCCTGGTCCACGCCACGGGCTACCTAAACAAGCCGGCATGGCCCAGAGTCCCCGGTCTCGAGACGTACAAGGGGGTCAAGATCCACAGTGCGGACTACGATGAGGGCCTGTCCCTCGAGGGCAAGGACGTCATCCTCATCGGTGGCGCATCTTCGGCCGTACAGATCCTCCCGGCCATCCAGCCGGTCGTGAAGAGGGTCAAGAACTTCATCCGCACGCCCGCTTGGATGCTGCCAGACATCAGCACCTCGAGCGCGAAGTACACCCCCCAGGAGATTCGCCGATTTGTCGAGTCGCCGGAGGCCGTGATGAGGCTCCGGCAGGAGAATGAGAGGACTATGAACAGCATCTTCAGTGAGTTCTCTCGATCGCTCAGCTTGGATGATGGACAAGTCTGATCAGGCACTAACCCGACACCGCTGTGGCAGCCATGTATATGAAAGGCACAGTGCTGCAGGAACAGTGCAAGGAGCTCCTCGTCGGCCTGAATAAGAAGATCCTCGGCGATGGCGAGATGGCCCGGCAGCTAACACCTAAATTCTCGGTCGGGTGCAAGAGGGTCATACCATCTGGCGCACGGTACCTGGAGACGCTGCAGAAGCCTAACGTCAAAGCCGTCTTCTCTGGTGTGGCCTCCTTCACAGAGACGGGCTGCGTCGACGAGCAGGGCGACCTCCACACTGCCGATGTGATCATCTGTGCCACCGGCTTTGACACCTCGTACATCCCGCGCTACCCCATCCTCCTCCCCGGCCGTGACTCCTCCCGCCCCCCGCGCAACCTCCAGGAGGAATGGGCCGCCCCGGACTCCATCACGGCCTACATGGGCGTCGGCATCGCCTCATACCCCAACACCTTCACCCTGCTGGGCCCTTACACGCCGGTCTCGAACGGGCCGATGCTCGTCGCGATCGAGGCGCAGGCGGACTATATCTGCGGCTTCGTCGATCGGTTCCAAACGGAGCCGGCGATCCACAGCATGGCGCCCAACGCCGCGGCCTGCGCGGAGTTCAAGGCGCAGGTAGCGGGGATGATGCAGGGGCTCGTGTGGACGGACGGGTGCCGCAACTCGCACAATAACCACGCCGTCGGGGCTAGGGTGCCTACTACGTGGCCCGGCTCGACGCTGCACTACCTCGAGGCCGTGCGGGAGGCCAGGCCGCAGGACTGGGACTTCGTGTACGACAGCGAGGCCGGGAACCGATTCGCCTGGCTCGGGGATGGCGTGTCGCAGGTCGAGTGGGAGCCCACGGTTGACCTGGCCTACTACATACGGGACACGGACGACGGGGTGTTCGGGTCGAGGAGGGCGCGGACCCTGGCCCTCGCCAAGGCTGGGAGCATGCCGCCCAGGGCGCTGCACCGGCAGGCCAAGTTGGCTGTCGCCGCCGTGGCCACCGGTGGGGAGGAGAACGCTGTCGGTGGGGCGGCTGCGAGCACGGGCGGCGTAGCGGAGTCGGACGACGATGATGTCGCAGCCACGAAGGCGGCGACGGCGGCGCAGAAGGTTCCCGGGCCGAGGACGGCGGAGAAGGCAGCGTCGTTCTCCGGAGGGCTGCTGTCTCGCCTGCGGAGGCGATTGCTTCTGTCGTGATGCTTGATTGATTGAAGCTGGTTCTGTCGCACTTGGTTGGGCTTTCTTACCTCCGAGGGCTCGGACTCTCTGGGGACGGGATGTCACACATTTCATCATGTCCCACTGGGATTTTCCTTGCGTCATCACAGATTATTCCTGCCTCCGGGGCGTGCTAGTACAGGACAGGCGAGCGGGAATCCTTCCGAGATGATTTTCTCCCCATGCAGCCCGAGCTTGCCATGTCTCGTCGTGACGTGATTTTGTGCTTCTCCCCACCGAGCATCAGACTCCCCAAATTTGAGGGGGGATCATTAAGGTTCCTCCCGACTACCAATTCCTGTCCGTCAGATGAATTTTGACGATCCCCTGCAATCAACAATCAACGACTAGGCACGTGCATTCCCAGTCCGGTTCAAATTCCTCCGACCGCAGCCCTGCAAGCTCTAGCTGACAGCGAATCAGTTAACTGATTACTAAACTCTTCATTCAACACCAGCCCGCGAGTTTGTCCCGGGTCGACCCTCCCCGTTGGACACGGATCTCATTTCCCCAACTCCCAGTGCCGCTTGCTTCTTCCTGTCGTCCAAGAGTTGCGCTCCAGTGTTGCCCCTCTGTTACCCCTGGGTTGCCCCAGTGGGTTGCCCCAGAAATCTTCTGCCGTCTGGTTCTGTCGGGATTCCAATTTGTCAGCACAGCGCACTCGGTGCAATTGACAGCCCGGCACCGTGGATTTGTCAAGACCAGGCGTCCACGGACCTTGTCTAATGCCCGTGAAAGGGTTGACAAACGAAAAGGATAACGTGGATAGGAGACTGGAGGGGGGGAAATTGTGGTGTATTTATCATGGCTGGAAGCCCCGCAGAGACCTTTAAAAGCACCGAGGCTCGCCACTGACGACAGACAGGGGCACAATCACACCATCGGCCGATTTCAAGCTATCAAAATACCACCGCAAATCCAGCCTCTGAGCTTTGCGATCACCTCATATCCCCATCCTTGACTTGTTCATTCAACACACAACCCAGCGCCCCAAACCAACCAGCTCGTACAGCCCTAGAATTTCAGCTGCAGAGCCGCAAAAGTCAAACGCAACACCCCCAAACACCCCCCACCTTCTTTCCCATCCCAAGCTCTCCCACCATGCCGGGCATCAACCTCGACGAAATCTCCATCAAGATCTTCACCAGGGGCCTCAAGACCCTCCTGGTGATCCTTACCAAGGCGGAGGAGCACGCCAAGTCTCAGGGCCAGGACCCGGACTCCCTGGTAAGCCAGCGGCTGACCGAGGGCATGCTGCCGCTCTCCTTCCAGATTCAGGTGGTGTCCAACACGGTCAAGAAGTGCCTCTGGCGCATGACGGGGGTCGAGATCGAGTCCTGGGAGGACAACGAGACGACCTTCGCGCAGCTCAAGGCGAGGGTACAGAGGACGCAGGACCTCGTGGCTGGTATTGATATCAAGACTGTCAATGGGAAGGAGGATAATATCGTCACGCTGTAAGTTTGAGTTTCCGCGTAACTTTTTTTTTCCCCTGGGCCCCTCTCTCAATTTGTTCAACTCTTATTGGCCCTCAAGGCTCCCTCGCCTCTATGCATGCTTACCTAGGAATGTGTTGCTAAAACTTGTGAAAACCAACCAAACAGGGAAATGGGCAAGTCCGGCGGTTCCATGAACCTCCCCGCCAAGGACTACGTCCAGAACTACGCGATCCCGAACTTCTACTTCCACCTGCAGACGACCTACTGCATCCTGAGGATGAAGGGTGTGCCGCTGGGCAAGGTGGACTACCTCATCCCCTTCCTCAAGGGTGACGCATGAGATGCATTAGGAGGCGGCCTTCGGTGATGATGACGCATGTTGATACCGCAATGTTAAGGGCTGAAGGCAATATTTCGATCTGGGTATTTATTACCGCTGAAGATTTTTAATCAGCATTGGAAATCTAGAATTGTGCACGGAGAAAGCGTATTACACGCTCTAAAAGCAATAGAACGGTGATGTCTTGAATATATGGCTCATTGCTTAGCAGTCGACTGGTGCGTTCCTGACACAACACGACTCTGGGACAAGCTTGAAAGTTCGGAAGCCTGATTAGTCTTGCTCGGGGACATCCCAACTGGAACCCGAAGTACGGACGAGTAGGTGGTGAAATTCTGTCGATAGTTGATCCGAGGTGCGCCGAATGGCCAGCTGCCATCAAGTTTAGGTTCGCGGAACACTGGCTGCCTAGGTAGGTAGTCAGGCATCTCGCTACCTTCAGCTGGGGACACAGAGCAAGCGACTGTTTAGATGTAGAGAGCGGGAATATAATCAAACGGCGAATATATACCTACACACATACTTGCGAAATAACTAGGCTAATTAGATTTCAGCATACCAACTAGAGATAACTTTGATACGTATCGACTATAAGAAACCCACTGCGGGACCACGAGACGATAATTATTATAATGGGAATCGGAAGGGGAAAACAAAGGGGGAAAAAAAGATGGACCGCCTTTGCTGCTGCTGCAAGGTCACGACGACCATTCAGGCAGTCGTGTCCCAGCCAGTCTTGACATGAAGAAACCTCAGAATGTCACGGAGCATGTCCCCAGAGTACCAGTGTCCCAGTGTCTCGTACTCCTTCCAACACAATTCTGCTCCCATACGACTAAGGCAAGTAGATGCCTCTCGCCCTAGTACAATACTCACCCTGTCATCTTCGACCCCATGCCCGAGGAAGAGCGGAGTCCCCCGCAGCGGCAATCTCGGTTCAGATACACAGAGCCCCAGGGCGGGAAGCTCAAGCTCCTCCCTGAACCAGGCAGCCACCTTGTCCGACGGCTCCTCCTGCCCATCTCCCGCCTCGTCCCCAAAGGGATCGAAATCCTCGGCCCCCGCTTCACCCCCATGGCATCCACCTCCGCCGGGCGCAGAGTCGGGCCCCAGCACCTCCTTCAACCGCTCGCAGAACGGCAGCCACCCGCACATGCCGAACCCGGCCGCCAGTGGCTCGCCCTCCCACAGCAGGAGGGCGACCAGCGCCGCCGCGCAGCCTTGGCTCAGGCCGCCGAGCACCACGCTCTCGCCACCGCCCGGCGTGGCCTCGATCTCGGAGCGCAGGAGCGCGTGCAGGTACGCCATCGTCTCGCGCAAGCCGGGCGTCTGCAGGTCCTCCCTCTCCGTCGCGGGCGGGTCGAGCCTCCAGTTGTTGAACCACTGGTGCGTCAGGGCGCGGCCGTAGACCGTCGCCCTGCGCCGGGCCGCCGTCGGGAAGACGAAGCGGGCATGCGGGTATGCGCTCCGGAGCGTCACGAGTGTTGCGTCGTCCGACGGGACGGGGGTGTCGGACGGATCGGGTGGGATAGGCGTGGCGAGGAGGGGTGGACCGAACTTCTCGGCCCAGGAGCCCCTGCCGTGGAGGATGATGAAGGTTTGCTTGTGCGGGAGGCATAGGGGTGGGATGACGAGAGGGGCGGGAAAGTCAGAAGACTTTTTTTTTGGCCGAAAAGTCGTCTCCTGATATTACCGCTTCCGGGTACAGACGACTGTAGAAATTCTCGCTAGTTCTTCATAGTTGAAGGGACCCTAAAGATTGTTGGGCAGCTATTATGATATCGCTGTTTGAGCGTGGTTCACAATTTTGGCAAACGACTGTAATGCCATTCGAAACGAGGTCGCCAAGTAAGAATTAGTGGTGTCAATCAGGCATCCTAGTAAAACGCACGAGGTCAGTTGCGGCACTGATTAGCTAGCTATTTGGGCTATCGTGCCATAGGTGCCTACCTATTCTAGTGCTGGTTGGCCACAGAGCGGCGGGGCTGCATGGCTGGTGGTGCCTGGTCTTGTGGCCAACAACGGCCAGGTGAGGGCCTGAAACCCGGGGTTTTGCTCCCTCAACCTCAATCGAGACACCAACAGTACCAACAGTCGTGAGGATAAAAATACACAGGCGCCAATACCAGCTATCAAGTATCTCATTCGCTCGAAAACCACTTCGCAATAGGACAATCCAGTAGCTCTCTGCAAACCCGAAGAAGGAAGTCCATGCAAGCGCCCCAGCCACCGACAGAGGATGATCATCCATCACCACTCCGCCCAAATGGCCTGTGCGGTGATGTCTGCAAGACGTTGGAGATTCCAGATAATCCAGACAGCCCGCTTCCCGACCATATCGCGCTTTCCAGCCTTGTGCGCTGCCCACGCCTAGGCGACCCACTCCTCTCCCATGTTTGGCTCTACAACCGCCGGACGGTCCTGAAGTGTGCGTCGCCTCTGGCCGCCGCAACCGAGCTGGCGGCGCTGCTGTTGGTGCGTGAGCGGACATCGGTGCCTGTGCCCCGAGTGCTCAAAGAACTGCCGACGCAAGGCGTCAAGGGCAACGTCAAGGGCGACGTCATGTTCTTCATGGAGCGCATCGAGGGCCAGCCGCTCGACCGGGCGTGGGCGCACTGCAGCGCTGATGAGCGGCGAGGGATCGTCCGGCAGCTGAGGGGCTATTTCAACGAGCTGAGGCTGCTCACGGGCGCCAGGATCGGCGGGGTCGACGACAAAGTCGCCCTGCCATGACCAGATCTTCCTGAACAGCGACGGCTCGGAGCCGCCCGCCGAGCCCTTCGCCGACGAGGACGCCTTCCGCGCCGGCATTGCCGCGGCTCTGCGCGGGTGCGACGCCAACAGAGCCTTCACAGAGGTCGTGATCGGTTTCGTGGAGGCCATACCCAGAAGAGGCGCCGCCGCCGACGGGCGGCAGCGCTTCGTGCTCACCCATGGCGACCTCGTCCCGCGGAACATTTTGGTGCGCGACGGGAAGGTGGTCGGCATCGTGGACTGGGAAATGGCCGGGTTCTATCCTGAGTACTGGGAGTACGCCAAGGCCCACTTCTTCGCGGACTATGAGGCACCGTGGATGGAGGAGAAGGTGCTGGACAAGATACCGGACCCGTACCCATTGGAAACAGGTTTGCTTCTTCATACGCAGAAGATATTTTGGTATTGAACCAGGAGCCAAAAAACAGAAAGGAGACCAGCTCCCCACATTGCCCTTCATACATGAAAATCTCCTTCTCACATGATGACACAACATCCCGAAGAAGCTTCCTCATCCCCGCCATTCTTCTTGCTACCCTGCACCGCTGGCACACGGGTGGCAGGAGCGGAAGCGGCAGGGGCGTTGGGCGTTCGACCAACACCGGCGCCCCCCCGCGGAGACATTTATCTCGACGCGGACCCGGACGCAACCGCCGACGAAGGGGCAGGCATTGGCCAAGTAGACGGCAGGTCGATGCCGACTGGCAGCGGGGCGGGATGCGACGCCTCGTACTCCAGCACCCTGGGCGACATGCGCACCCTCCCCGCCATCCGCTGGGCGTGGCCCCTCGGGATGATGCCCCTCTTCTCCATTAGGGCTAGTAGGCACACCACGTACTTTTGGCACTGATGCGGCGGGACGTTGTTGGCGGCCCGCGCGATGCGCCCGGTGTTCTTGGGGGCGATGCGGCAGATCAACTCCCGGTTGTCGACCCTCTCGCTGCGGAAGTGGAATTGTTCTCGACGGCGACTCGGTACCCGATCGCTTCCGTAGGGCCGCCCTTTGTGTGGTATCGTGTGCCCTTGATGATGCCTTGGTTGGCGCCTAGGCGTTGGTTGTCGGTCAGGAGCGGGACAGTCATCAGTATCCAGTGGGGGAGCCGGCCCTGGTCTTGACTGGACCAGAGTAGGTACAGTTCAAGCTCTTCTGCAGCTTGAAGGGGGTGCTGGGGATGAGGATGCCATCGTCGGGGTAGGAGAGCGGGACGGCTATGTGATTGACAAGTCTGTAGCTGCGATTATCAGGAAGTGCGAAGCAGTCGTCGGCAAGTCATCGAAGGTGGCCGTCTCATAGATGGAAGGGGACAAGGAGTTGGGAGTGCGGCAGATGCCTGCACACTTGCCCTGCACGCTTGTCTCCTTCCTGCTGGGCTAGGTGCCCTATTTCTTCTCTAGAGACTCACCGCAACCAGTGAATACGGAGCTGGTTGGACTACGCACCCTAATCCTCGACGAAAGCAGGTCACCGTACGCGCCCGGTGTCCCTAATGTATTCCGGTTGGCCTCCCATTGATCCCATTGTCTTCCCCTAGCCAGGCTCGAGACAGTGCGACACGGTCGAAAACAAGGCCTTAGCCCTGGCCCTAGCCGAGCCCCAGTGGGTATGTGATGTTGGTCCGATTTGGGAACGACCTGGATTTCGCCCGCGAGTTTACCGCCAGTCAGGGCCGCCCCGACGCACAAGATGACCTTGCTTCACCGAGTCTGCAAAGGTGAGGTACTCGTTCCCTGAGCCGGGAAATTACGACTTAATCAATCTATTATTGACCTATCGGCCAATAGACCTTCACTCCAATTATGTATTGGATGTCCTTGTTCCTTCCCAGGCGCAAACTGTCTACCGGGTACGGCCATCCTCAACCTCCACAGCGAGACAGGCAAGATGCACAAATCCGCGTATAGTGATCCACGGGCCATAACTTAATGCACTGCACCAGTCAAAGCTTCAGGGAATATGACATCCTTGGCAAGAAACTATCCCTGCTACTGCCATGCACCTGTGGAAAGAAACGGCATTAGTTACTTTGGAGTGGTCAATGCTGCCCGACCAAACATAGCAGGAAGGGAATAAACACCCACAATGCCCAGAGAGGAGGGATCGGGGTAAAAGGGATGCAACCAGCGAGTGTTTCCTGGCAAACATCCTGGTCACAATCGCCGGCTGCTGCCCTTGAGAGGCCGTCCTCCAGGCCGGCGGCTCCACCGTCCGTGATGTTGCGGAGGACGAGGTCGGCCGACTCGAGGCCGGATGCCTCCCACCTGCCCATGGCCGCCGAGCGGTCATATCCGGGCAGGGTGAGCGCGGGAAGAGACCAGTCAGTGGGCTCCACCAGTCCATGGTCGCGGATCAGGGAGAGCGCCCTCGGGGTGTTCCGCATGTCGACGTCGATCGGCGTCGTCTTGTTGGTGATGCATTTTCCACACGCAGTAGGCTCGACGGCGCAAGCGGCGATGCAGCTGAGTAGGAAGTGAGGACGTTGCGGGAGAAATAGTTAGATCACAGGACCGAAACGATAAAATTGAAAGCAAGAAGATGTAAACATTGTGGCGGGGGTAATCCAGCTCACATCTCCCAAACCATCAACATTTGGTCACACCGACGAGTACAGTCCCGGCAGCGGTCACAAGCAGGGCTGACGGTAAGGTTCGCCGGCGCCACGGCGGCATCCTTGGTCAGCACGGGCGTGGTGACGACGACATCGCTGACATTGACCTGGGACGACTTCCAGTTCTGCACCGCCGCGGTGGAGTTGAAGTTTTCGTCAAACGGGCGCATGCCGAGCTTCTGCGTCAAGGCCTTTGCATCATCCGTGAATGTGAGGCGAAACCGGAAGGCCTGGCCGGATGGGAGAAAAGAAAACACGAAGAGAGCAGCCAGTAGGCCGACCGAGTGAGAGCGAAGGAGATTCATTTTCGGGGGAAGGGAGGTTTTGTTTCGATCTTTGGGGGACCGTCTGAAATTTCCGGGCGGTGAAAGTTGCAGTTGGAATAAGCGTGTGGCATGGGAAAAGGGCGGCTCTTTCTTTATTCCTTCGGCTCTTTCTTGCGAACACAGAGTGATCTGAATGTGAGGGCAGGTCATTAAAAGACTGGAGTAAGTTACTACTCATCAGTCACTACGACTTGAGGGCCGTGAGAACTTGATACAGCTGGATCTCACAAAGCCGAGCCAGCCAGGCACACCTCCTAAACTAATCGGCATGAAGATTTTAATCAGCTGGTAGGCGACCTTCACGTTGAGAAGATGGCAATGGCTCCGTCCGCTTACTGTCGCATATTTGTCCGGGCAGCGAGTCGTCACAAATTACCTTGCGCGTTTGAGTCTGGCACCAGAAAGCTTCAAGGTTTAATTTGTCCGGGAATAGAAAAGACATAAAGCTAACCTTCCCTCTTAATATGTAATTACTTAATCAGTTGCCTAGATATGTCATAAAGTATCGCATCGTTTGATATTCATCCACCTCAGGCTTCCTCAGCTTGAATCTCTCTTAATGAAAGTTCTTTTTATCAACTTTTGGGCAGTCATTGCAGATTCCAGAATCTGTCACGGCAGTAGCGCAACTGCAAGCAAGAGTAGAGTCAACATCAAGCCGCATCCCTACCCAGGGTAGTCTAGACGACGAGAAGGTGGGCTGAGGCTGGGGATATTGGCAGTAGGTAGGAATTCCTCAAGGGGAACAAAAACAAGCCGAGGGAGAGACAGAGAACATACCCAGTCCAGGCAGACAAGTTCCAAGCGTACTGGACACAGTTCTGCAGTGCTGTCTGGCACTGGGTGCACTCGGCCTGGCTCGTGAGGGCAGCAATGCTGCTGGCCCGCCCGTTCGAGAGGCGGAAGGTGGCCAGGTCCTTGGCCTTGACGCCGGTGGTCTCGAACGCCCTGGTCGTCTCCTCGTAGCTAGCGTACAGGTCCACCTCGAGGATCTTCTGGTTGTGGAGCAGGGAGAGGCCCGCGGTGGAGACGTCGACGCCGATCTCGATCTGCTTCTTGGAATCGGGCAGGCAGTCGGCGACGTCGCAGATCCCCGGCCGGGTTGCGCATCCGGCGATGCACCTGGTCTAGGGTGGTCAGTCCCTCGGCCTCTGGATATGTCGTAATGAGTTTTTATAGATTTTTTCCCTTTTTCCTTGGGCAGAAGCGAAATGTCGTCCACAAATAGACCCCACTCACATCGCCCAGACCATCAGCTGGTCCTGGCTCGTCAGCGGGTCACACCTCCGGAAGCAGGCCTCGCACTCGCCGCACGCCCCGCCGCCGTCCACCAGCGCGGCCGACAGGGGCTCGCCGCGGATGCCGCGCGGCACCGCCTGCGGCAGCACGATATCGATCGGCCGGATGCCCGTCTCCCAGCCCCTCCCCGCCTCGATGGCGTCGAAGCTGGGCTCCCACGGCCGGATGCCCACCCGCTCGACGAGCTCCGCCGCGCGCGCCGTGAACGAGAGGTCGAAGCGGAAGGACTCGCCGCTGGTGGAGGGCGGCGGGGAGTCGGCCGCTGCGGCCGCCGCTGGCCCCGCCACCAGGACGGCAAGCCGCAGGGAGTTGAGGGGCTTCATTTTCTTCCGCGGAACGGGGGGGAACCGTTGCTTTTGGGAAGGAATTTTCGGTCTGTTGACCGCGAAAGGTTTAGGTTTTGTTTTGAAGGAAGGGAAACGCACGGCAAGATGTGCGGGGACGAGTTACTTGGAAGGGAAGGTCTCCAAGAGGGGGAGGCGATGTTACCTCCTTTTATATTTGTCCTCCAATGCGATCTCCTCCTTTGGCCATGGCAGTGAGGTCGCACCGGTGGTAGCACGGTTGAGCTGATTCCCTTCAATCACACGTTTTTAAAGTGACGTTTTGTTGAGCTGCCCCTCCGCAGCCTGCCAGTTTAGTTGGAAATGAAATATGCCTTGATTAACTGGAATGGCAGCAAAGCTCATCCCGCTCCTACACCTACTCAACAAGCTCGATGCCGACTTGCCGTTGAGATTTGAACGAAAATCAGACGGTCAACTGAAGACTCTTCACCGAATGTAGTTTGGCGCGTCTGGAGTCTTTCACTTCCAATGGTGGAACCCTGATCCTTGTTTCCTGTCGTGCCGAGTACGCACGGATTCACCATATTGCCTTTCTCGTGTTTCCGTTGCCAGCCTGGCCGTCGTGGCTCACAACGAGTGAAATGCGCCTATACCAAGGTGATAGTTGTCGGCTCCATCAGACCTGCGGACTCCCCGTACATCAACCCATGGACCAAAACAGCCCCGATTGTGGTGTACACCCCTTGCTCCTTAGTCCTGCGTAACACCATGGGTATGGGCACGCCCTGAAGCAGGAAGACGTCATCGCCTGGCTGCATCCCCGGGGGCCCTGTCCCAATCCGACCAGAGGAAAGGGAAAAGAGACAGCGTCTCTCGGACGCGACTTGTCTGGCGAGCTTGGTGAGAAGGGCCCGGGATCCTGCGATGGCGCCGAGGGAGACGCACGTGCGCCCTATGTCATGAATGGGTTCCATGGTGCCCGAATCGGCGGCCCCTTCCGTACCCGTCCCCGACCTGGTTGGGTTCCCAGTTGCAATCTCCATCGCACCGTCAACCTCCATGCCCACTTCAGCAGTGGCCCTCGTGCTTGGCCCAATGCCCACGACTGGACGCCGTATGCGACGGACCATATCGTACATGCGGGCGAAGATCTTGAAGTCCTTCTTCTGGTCGGAGAAGTCATATGGCCCTTTCCACAGGGGCAATGGTACCTTCACTTCCCGCCCTTCGGAAAATTCATGCGATCCACCTTCCCACTTGGTCTCGTGTGTAGGCCCCCGCCTAGGGGCCAGCCCTTTGGTCACCGCGTAGGCGCAACTCGTGGGGAAATCATAGTGCGCTCGTCGTGTGCAACAGTCGATGAAATCGTTCAGGAATATGAGCACGGCCTTGATGTCTTCATCGTCTTCGCTGGCTTCCGTAGGAGGCGTTTGCTGCGGTGGTTTGAACGCGACCCGGAGACGGACCATACCGAATGATAGCGCTTGCAGTTTCAACTGCTTTCCAACTATGATAGGCGGGATTCCCCGGCTTGTTCCTGAAGACGGTATCGAGCATGCCGCTGAGCCGACCACGTATCTTATAGAAAGCCAAGGGCTGGCACTGCTCCCCCACCTTGGCACCCAAGAGGGTCCACCCGGAGGAGATATGGCGCCGGCGTCGACGATCATAGCGATGGCTGATGGCTGCCATTTCACCATTCGCTCCATGAGCAGCCGGAAAGTCTCTCCGTATGGCTGCTGATAGTTTGGCTGAGATGTGGCGGCGTCGAAGGTTGAGAGAATCCCATCCAAGGCAAAGGACTTGTCGTGCCGCCGCTCGCTACGGCGGCTGCGGAGGGCGCCCTGCATCCCGCCCAGGATCTGTCTCAGCGTCGCCTCGTGGTTGCTATCCTCTCGCTCGCTCAGGAACTTAACGTGCGGTAACCCCAGCACGACGAAAATGAAGAGGCTTTGGATGGACATGGGGATGTAGAGAGAATAAAGAGAGGCGAGCAGCCACCCGAGAACACCCAAGATCCAGAGGAAGACAATGCCCGTGTCGAAGGCATCTTCAGACTCGTCTTCCCCCTTGACCCTTCCACCGATTCTTTTATTTAGTTCGATCCCGACGAGGTATGTCATATAGCCCCAAAAGGCGAGCCAGGAGAGGACCAGGACCGAGTCAAATGTGACCAAGGGGATGCGGAGGCGGCGTCGCAGATCTTGGCGAAGGTTAAGTCGTCTGAAGGTCTCAACAAAGGATGGTGATGGCGGCGCTGGATCTTCACGATCCTCGACTTCGTCTGGCCCGCTTGCCATCTTGGCCCTTGGGTTACTGCGCACTAGGACCCCGTTCCATCGGGACTCCCTGGGATATTTGAGCCACAGGTCGGCGAGTGACCGCCATCGACCCATGGCCGTATCGTGGCTCAGAACTCCCACTGACCCGACTCCCCACCAGATCCAAGGCCGGAAGAGACAAAAAAGGTTAAGGTTCTCAGAGGTGCAGTATATAGCGTTTAGAAGACGCCCCCAGGTGAGGACTCTGTCGCCGCAGAGGACCACCGGGTTTGGAGAGAGGATGACCTCCTGAAACGTCCAGAGTCGGCGCATCCAATCTCGGTTGAGGAGCTCCTGGATGTCCCTCGGAGTGACGACCCAGTTCTTCGGTCTGAAGAGGAAGTACAGCCGACCTTTAGAGTATATCAAGTTTAGACAGTAGACACTGGAGTTAGCTATCATTCTCATGATCCACGAAAGTCGAGGTTAGATCAGTCACCAGGTGCTGTTTGTGTATGGCTAATACTTGGTAGTGGGTTGTACATACGCAGAGGATCCCACAAATTCGCATTCCGGAATCTAACCCTCTCGCGATTCCTTTCTCCATCGCCGGTAGCTGCCAGCCAAGAGACCGGAAGTCTTCCCATGGCCATACCACAGTGGTGGAGGTAGTCCATGGCACGGTCTGACTGCCTGGTCCCGTCGCCAAGCCAGATGTACACTGTCCTTGCCCAGGTGAAGATGTCCCTCATGAGCGGGATCTGCGTGGCCTTCTCGTCGTCGTCCTCCTGGTTGATGCAAATCGAGTCGACCCATATCGTGACGGGCCTGAACTTGGTCCTGATCTGCTGAAGCGCAGCGTGGCAGCTCGCGGTTATCTCCAGGTGAACAGTCTGGTCACTCTGGTGAACTGGCCCGTCCAAGCTGTCGGGGCGCGTACCGCATGCCTCTGACAAGGAGCAGGCGATGGTGTGGCTCGGAACCGCCTTCTGCCCCCAAACGTAGGAGAGAGCGGTGAAGGAGGGAGCGTCCCGGAGGCACGCGATGCGGAGCCGTCCGGCGAGGGGTGCATTGACGATGGCGCCCGTCCAATTCCGTTTGGGTGGCTCGAGATCCAGCAGGCGGATCGAGTTGCAGTCTTTGGCGGGTAGTGGAAGAGCTGCGTAAAGCTGCCTGGCTGATGATGTCGTCTCCGATTGCACCGTCGTCCGTGGCGGGCACAATTGTGGCTGAGGATGCTCCACTATCTCACTGAGCTTTTCGTGAAAGGGGCCATCGATGTTGTGGTGGCACCCGCCGCCACCCGGGTCATTACCAATCCCATCCATAGAGAGATTTTGTCACACTAGCTTTTAGTAAAGAAAACCTTAGTTGTGATGAGTCGAGAACTTGTAGCAATCCGCGATGAGTCTCACAATGCTTTTGTTCGTAGGTAGTTACGGCGGGACCCACTCAGTCTGCAGCCCGATCGGCTTCAGCTGTCTGTCTATCTGCAGCACAGCCACCATCTCTGACCGGTACCAATGAAATGAAGTGGAAAAACAACCCAGAGAGGGACAATCATTGTGCCCTTGTGCATTCGATGAGGTCAATTTACCCCTCCTTGAGTCCTGCCCCGTCGAGTTAGGCTCCCCGCTCCGCCCAATCGATAAAAACTGGGGAGGCTATCTAAGTCCACATCCTACCATCGAGGACGTCCGCAGCGGTGCATTGGCTTGTGTATCTCTGTGTCGAGCTACTCGATAGCGGCTGATGTGCGGTCTCGTCGGTCTGGTCCGAAAGGTATTTTGATTGGGGACAACGTTCTCCTTGTCGGGGACTCTTGATCCATCAGGCTCTTACATACCTACGCAGTACGTACCTACGAGTAGGTCGTGCGTGGCGCGTTGCAGCATCGCTCTCAAGTCGGTTGGGTGGGGCCGACCATTCATGATTTAGCTGGGGCAAATGAATTGAGAATGGCCTTGCCGCGAACGGAGTAATTAGGGCGCGGAACTAATCCGTACCTACATGCTAGCCGCAAGGTGTGGCGGGGTTCAACCCACAATGATTACCATATTGTGTTTTATGCCGGACGGATGCCCGAAGAATCTTTGCACCGTGAGCCTTCGAAACAGAATGATACTCCTTAATATCAACACAAGTTAGCAGCTTCTTTCGGGAAGCATTTTCGGCGAGGTTCTTTACATGCAATCCATGCTTAGAAATACCGTCGCCGAACGCGGCGACATGTCTGACCTGGGAAGTCAATCAGCGTCTTGCCACTGCGACGTAACTTCGTAAGAGTTTCGCCCACTCAGTCGTCGAGAAATACGAGCCTCGTGTCAGCTCGACGACCAAGCAATGTCGATTCAAAATCCCGGCTGTACCGGCGATACTCGAGGGTTGACATGAGGTTTCCGTATAAAGGGGCGCGAACGGGCCACCGGGGTAGATTTTGGTCGTGTTCTTCAAACAGCCTCTTGAGATCCAAGCAGCATCAACGACCATCAAACCTACAATGCAATTCTTCACTATCGCGGCAGCTGTCCTTTGGGTAGACACCAGCGTATCCGCCGTCTCGAGACCCCAGGCAGACGAGTCGGCGCGGCTGTTGAGGATTGCGTACATCTACGAGAACGGCACCAGCTCCGATCTATTCTCAGTGCCTGACCAGATCTCGGATGTTCTCCTTGGTGAGTAGAGGCGGGCTTAGCTCTGGATCCATTCGTTGTCTCGAACCATGCTCCCTACAGTGAAAATTTCTGGGTGGGGCAGAAGATCACAATTCATCGAGATGCAGACTCCGTCGACAAGGTGCTTCGTCTTCATGTCTACTCCTGGCGGTACCCGCGTGCCCGGTCGCTGCACCTTCCTAGAACCGGACAGGCAGGCGCTCGGCTCGTTCGAGCTCATCGGGGCTGGAACGCGGCAGGTCGACCCGCCGGCTATGATCGGCTTCGTGCAGTGCAATACCATAGGCGCTGTTTGAGTGGCGACGGGATGGGGTGGTGGGCGTGCTCGAAGAAAGGGGAGCCAGGCGCAACTTGGGAGACTGAAAAATAACATACCTGGTTGGTTCATCTGGGTGAGGGAGCGATGTCACAAAATTGAAAGTAGGCGCCCGATTCAGCTAAGCATGTATTATAGAGGTAGGGAAAATAGGCATTATCGACAAAGAGAACAACGGGGGGCGCCGGTGTAATCACCTCAGGTAGACCTTAGGTAGATGGCCTGAAACTACAATCGCTTCCCAGACCAGCCCGTCCAATGACTCCATGAAAATATCCAGCAAGATGTGATCGTCCATCCCGCTCGGCTCCGTTCTTCTTGTAGGGTATAGAAAATGTGTCTGACTAGCAGTAGACCAGAGCAGCCCCGCCGACAGAGCGATGCCGTGCGTGTGGTGTAGGGCAGCCGACCTCAAGAGAAACGCCCATCGCCGAAGACCAAGGGAACAGAAGCATATCCAGGCGCCATGTTGCCATACGTCTAACTGCATCCTCCCTCCTTCGTGGCCCTAACATCATCTATGATCAACCCGTCAGTCAATAAAGAAAAACAAAGAGGGAAAAGTCATGATGTGGTGGACGGTGTAAAAAACCTCCGCAACGAATCATCCCCTCGTTACTGCGTGTAAAAGATGTAGTTCTGGTTATTGCTATACCGCTGCTGCTGCTAGTGCCCTTGGTATTGGTACCCATACCCGCCCCCCATCCTCCTGAGCTGCTCCATCTGCGGCGACGCCTTGGCGTAGTCGGCCGGGTTGTAGTTGTACGCTCCTCCCTGCTGCTGCTGCTGGTGTTGTTGTTGTTGCTGTTGGTGGTGCTGCTGCTGCTGCATCATCTGCTGTTGGTGGTGGTGTTGTTGTTGTTGGTGCTGCTGCTGCTGATGCATCATCTGCTGCTGGGCCTCCAGCCTCCTCAGCGCCTCGTCCCGGTGGTGCTCCTCGGCCGTCTCGCTGTGCGTCGCCAGGTCTGACGAGAACCCCTTGTGGTCCAGCCCGGGGGAGCGCATGCCGCCGCCGCTCCCGTCGCTGTGCGTCGACGACGGCCGCGACGCCTGGTCTACTGACGTTGAGGACCACCGCCCTGCGGCAGCCGAGACGCCCGAGACGCGCCCGTCGCCCGGGTAGGCCCCGGGTGGCGGCGTCGACGTCGACGCGATCGACGCCCGCGGTGAGCCCGACGTTGCGCCCGGCGGCGGCTTCAGTCCCGGCGACGTCTGCGGGTGGTAGTAGTCGCCAGGCAACTCCATGATGACCGCCTGGTTTGGCTGCGACTGCAGCACCGACGGCTCCGGCGCTGCGAGCTCTTGCGGCACGGGTGAGCCGCTCTGGCCGTGGTATTGATGCTGGTGGCCGCCCTGAGAGCCGGGCCTGGCGCCGTATTGGATAGACGAAGGGCGGGGGACCATGTACGGCACTGCGGGGCTGCCGGGGATCTTGTAGTGTGTCGACGTTGGGCTCGGCTGGGGCGACGTGTTGGCGTGGACCGGGTTATGGTTGGAGCGCACCGTGTTGGAGCGGTCGGCCGGGTTGATCGTCTTGAGCTTGCCGTCCTCTATCATGCCCTGCAGCACGCCGGCGTCGAGAAGCTCCGCCTTCTTGATGATGCGCTGGACCATCTCCTTGCTCGCCTTCTTCAGCTCCGCCTTGACAAAGCCCACAACGGCGACGTTGCACTTGATCTCGATGTCCTCGCGCAGGTACAGGCCGTCCTTAGGGATGCCCAGCTCCGCCAGCCCGATCTCGGGCGCCTCGGGTGGCTCTATCCCGGGCTGGTTGCCCGCGATGCGGTACTTGTTACGTAGGTCCACGTTCATGGGCGCATATATGTGTGTCTGCAGGCCCCATGGCATGTCGTGGAAGCAGCCATTGAAGTTTATCTTGCCCGAGCCCATCTTGCCCAGCCCCGGCACGTACTGGATCCGCTCTGTAATCTCGTACCAGGTGCTGTAGAACTCGTCCGAGGCGGCATCGCGCGGTGCCTTAATCGGCTTGTGATCGAGGACCAGAGGGTTCAGCGTGATGACCTCGGAGTGCGAGTGCAGTATATCTATCGCGAGCTGGCGGGGTATGAAGCCCGGGATGGGCGTGATGGTCGTGTAGACCTCTTTTTTGCGGAACATTGCGTCTTGTTTATGTCCGTTTGCGTTCGAAAATCGGGCTGCCGAATTGTGTAAACGGTATGCACGTGTAGATGAGTAGGAAGATTCGAGTTCAGCGGCAGCGATTGCACCTGTTCGAAGTGGTTTTATCGATCTCAGAATGTTCCTTCAGGTCGACCAGAGTCGCAAATCGCAAAGTTGCACCTCGCAAGTCGCAGTCGCCCGCCGGGGGCCGTCGTCAGAGAGGGTGGCGCTGTGCGGGGCCTTTAGGAGCCGAAATGTTGTGTGCTGCGTTCTACGTAACCACGACGGAGGATGAAGACTACCCGACCTAACCAATGTAACGGCTTACTGCTAGTAGCTAGCGTGTCTGTAGGAATGATTTCTCCGCCTGTGTGCAAACTCGAGCGTAAAGAATGGCGATTCGAGAGTGTCCGTCGTGATAACTCGGCTGGGACAGTTGCCGGTATGTTTCATGATGTGGTTGTTGGTTGTCAATTTCAGCCGCTGGGCCAAAAGTGAGGAGAAGAGAAGACGAGAAGGAGAATCGAGGATGTCTTTTTTACTGGTCTCAAATCCGGGTTGGGCTGAACCCGGCGGTAGCCCATTGTTGGGAGCCACGGGACCCGTATGCCCCTGCAACTACCTGCCTTACGTTATTAGCCATTGTGGCGCCCAGGGCTAGAAGCCAGCTTGCTAGTTGCGACGACCAAGCCAAGTGATAGGAGTGGATTTGATAGAACAACCAAGAAAAACCCGGGGACTCCTTGGGGGAGGCCCGCCAAGTGGATGATCAAGCTCCCACCTCCATTTTGGCGTCTTTCATTTTCCCTGCTAAGGTAAGTGCCAAAGTGCTGATGACGTGAGATGACCTTTATTTGCGCGCAGCTGAGAAGTGCACTCTCAACCAATCGGGATACGAGTTATAATTTTGGGGTTTTAATTTTATCAGCGACTCTCATGGCGCGGGTACTTTTTTGGCACAATTTCGCGACTGCTGCTTCCAAGCTGACGGGCGGGAGTCCCCCTTAATGGGCAGGACTGCTAGCGCAGCTGGCATTTCTAAACATTGTCCCCATTCGACATAGCCGTGGATGATTCTGTTTGTCTGCAGCATGAAAATCACGATCCGTCCGACGAGGAGGGCTGAGATATACATGGAATTATGCCCAAGCTCGGCTTCAGACGAATGTTGTTGACCGTAGCCCATGTGCGGATGACAGCATCGGGTGGGGTGAAACAGTACAGGAACAGCCCAACCCCTCACGCACAGATGCGTCCCACAGTATCGGGACACCCATTGGCAGGACACTCCCGACAAGTCTTACGCATTCCATTGCTATAAACAAAATAAGACAATTAAAAAAGACGAGTGCCAAACGATTGACTTGCTGGAGCATTGCAGTCATGGTGATTTCCGGCCAAAATAAATAAATAAAATATGAGATGATAGCAAAGGATCACGTCAATGCTGCCCTTAAACGTTACCAGCATCAAACTGTTAGATTGATGGATTACGACTAGCAGCAGTTAATTTTTGACGGCGGCCTCGGCGTTGACGCCAAGGCGGGCTTGCAAGCATGATCGTCCCAACTCCCAAGCAGAAACCGTCTGGCGTTTGAATTCCAGTCTATTATTTCATCGAATAGACTCCGACGTTCGCCGGCACCCTCCACAGGACGTCCTCCTAGTACTGCTAGGCATTTCTTTAATTTTCATTTTCATTGTTCACGCCTTTGTCACATTCAGCGCCAATGGAGGCACTCACAACAAGACTCCATAGGACGGAACGAGCGTTCTTTGGCATCAACTTTCGGATGCTTCGAGTGCTTGCGACAAATTAAGGGGTCTTTTCAGCCGGCATCAGGGTATGCGTTGGCGTAGCACCGCCACAGGGGCAAAAGAGTACTTGGCGCCGCAACTCCACTGTAGCCCTCAGCAAGCAAAATTCACCCGCTTGTGGAAAACTGGAGGGAGCCACAGCCCACTCGCCATCGGATTCAACAGCATCCGAGACGAGCAAGAGAAAATGCGTGAGTGAAAGAGAGCAGAGAAAAGAAAAAGGCTTCTTCCTTTCTTCTTGTTCATGGCCACCACAGTTCCAGTCAGTAGGAATCCCGAGAAACAGCCTAAACCTTGTCCCCAGCCTTCGAAGGCGAATCCCCAACGCCGCCGTCGCTGCCGACCTCGACGGCGCGGGTCTCCTCGGCGTGGACGATCTTCTCGATGTTGGCGTGCTGTTTGTCTTGGATCTCCTTGCCCTCGAACATGAATGACAGCTCCTCGAGGGTGCGGCCGTGCGTCTCGGGGAAGAAGAAGAAGACAGTCGAGATCTCGACGAGGATCCAGACGCAGTACACAATGTAGTACTTCCAGGTGATGGCCTCGAGCGCGATCGGGTTGACGTACGTGTTGAAGAAAACGGCGAATCGGACCGTTAGCTGCTCGACCGCGATGCCCTTGGACCGCTGCGCGAAGGGGAAGACCTCGACCATGTACGTGTACGTGAGCGCGTTCCAGCCGATGTTGTAGAAGCTGCGGCCATGGCCAAAGTTGGGTCAGCATTCAGAGGGGCCAATTCGGTGACCATTCTCGGGGGATGCAGGCATCGGATGGAGAGGAGGGCAGGAAACAACTCACGGCGAGTAGGCAAAGATGAACACCAGCACGGGGATGGCCGCCGCCGACGAGCCGTCGATAGCGAAACGAGCCGATGCGACGGTCCAGGCGGTGTACACGCAAGCGGTGCCACAGGTGCAGATCAGGAACATGCGGCGGCGCGGGTACCTCGGGGCGATGAAGGCGATGGGCACGGCGTTGATGAACCCCCAGCATGTGTGGCTCAGGATCACCTTCTGCACGGTGCTGTTGTCGGTGATGCCAACGAGGTCGAGAATCTTCTTCATGTAGAAGGACAGCAGGCCGTTGCCGCTCCACTGCGTGAAGAACCCGACGACTGCGGCGAGCAGGAAGCGCCGGCGCATGGGGGCGTCGCGCCAGACGTCAGCCCAGACGAACCTGGAGGCAAGGTCCTTCTCGATGGCGATGGTCGACTGGATCTGCGCGTACTCGAGCCGGGCGAACTCCTCGCCGTTGTCGCCCTCAGTGTGGTACTTCTGCAGGATGGCGAACGCCTCGTCACCCCGATCCTTGGAGATCAGCCAGCGGGGGGACTCGGGACACCAGCGCATGAAGCAGATCTGGCACAGGGACGGGACTAGCTGCAGCAATGAGGGGAGCCGCCAGGACCAAGCGGTGATCATCTGGAAGGTGCCGTAAGTGACGCCCGCGGCGATGATGGCGCCGACGAACCAGGAGGCGTTGAAGAGACTGGTCATGACGGGCCTCTCCTTTGCGTAGCTCAGCTCCCCGATCATGGCCGACGCATTCACAATGGCGAAAGGGATGCCGAAGCCGAGCACCCAGCGGGAGGCGAGGAACATGTCGCTGTTGAGCGAGCCCGTCTGCAGGCCGGCGCCCAGGATCATGATAAACGAGGCCGCGACGATGGTCCAGCGACGACCGAGGAACTGCGACACCGAGGGGATGAAGGGGATCGCCATGAGGGCTCCGAGGGAATACATGGCGTTAAGGAGGCCGAGGCGGGACGAGTTTGGGTTGTCGAAGTCTGTTCGGATTTCGTCCTAGTCAGAAACTTCACTGGTGATTCATCTCTCATCAATGCCGGAACAATTGGGTGGTTAATACTGACATGTAACCCAGGCGGGGACAGCCTGCAAGCTGTTCATCATGGAAGAGTCAAAGCCAGATGTCCACTCGACACCCAGCCCGGTGGGCACGAGGATGAGGTACAGGAACCTCAGGTTCGGCTTCTTGTACCATGGCTTCGTGTCGGCCTGCGCGATCTGGGACAGGCGGTCATCGCTGGAGAAGTGCTCTCTCTCGCCGATGATTCCCATCTTCGGTTGATGTTTTAGGAGGAGCGGCGGGTGTGCGTCTGGGAGGCCTTGAATCGAAGACTTGATCCTTCTAGAGGATCTAGTTCCGACAGTTGAGCAGGTTCTCCAGGACCGTCAACTGATAGAAGTCTTCCAGAACAATAGAAAAGCACTAAGCGAAGGGGGCAATCGCGGCAGAGGGTATATGGACTTATATAGATGCTCGCAGATCACAACGGCCACCCGCTTCACCACCATGCTGCAGCTCTCCAGCTCATGCCGTGCCGTATAAAAGCTCTTCCCTGCAGACCATGTACAGGATGCTACGGTACATCCAGCCACCCACAGCCAGTCAACCCAGCCAGGGAAACGGGCTCGGTGGTGCTTCGGCCGGCCGAGATGGCACAACGGCCAGCTACCCCGGGCCAAGAGTCAAGACTGCATCGTCTCAGTCTCGATGCCTTCCGAATCAGATGCAGCCATGCTGCTTGGGAAATTCAAAACAAATCTGCGAGGACGCAGATCTGTCACGCAAGGCGCATTCCATTATTGTCAGGGAACAAATCAAGGCACTCGAGCACTTCGGCCTGTTCGCCCCAGCGTCTGCCCTCCCCTTCTTCCCCGCACCTCAACGAAGGATCAGAGCTGCCGTCTTCGGGAGAAATAATAGACCCGCAAGATGCGGGGAAAGCAGGGCATCTCGCGCACCACGGTATGGCATCTTTAGCTCATTACCCATTTTTTTTCTAAGGTGTCTTCAACCACTCCCAAGTTATCATCGCAGAGGTCCTGGACGGGTTGTAAGATGTTTGACCAATCATTGCTGCTTTTTCTTAGCCTCGTATCTGGGATACCTACTACTAGCGTGGATGCAACAAATCCCCGCGATTGCTATCTCAGTTGTGGCTTCCTTCTTGCACGTGGACTGGCTCGACCTACCGACTGCAGTGGCGGGCAGCCCCTACGACCCCGCTATTCGCCTATTGGCTTGTGAGCTTCTCGGTGTGTGTTTCTCCGCCTTGGCCCCTCTGTCATCTCAGTTAGACAAGTGCTAATACGGATCTGTAAGTTTAGCGTAGATCTAAGATACCTGGTGCCGCCTGCTGCTATTTTTTAATCAACCTTTTCGCACAGCTGTGGCATATCCTAAACCATACAAAACCTCGACTATGCCTTCGCTAGTTCGAAGGATTCTTTATCTGCCCTGCAGAGCGACGGGCCATGGGATGGGACAGTGTGCCAGTGCGGATTGCCAGGTCAGGCTGTTTGTGACGTCATCCAGCCTGTCAGTCTCGACCTTGGAGTGGACAATCCCACGACTCAGGTTAAGAGGGTCTCGATCCAACTTACCCACCTCTCAGACACTCGGATTCCCATATCTACCAGTGTTGCAATCTTTGCAGTCCCCATGTGTGGCACAACCCAGAAGAAAGGCTCAACTGACAGGGACTCGTTTGCACATGGTTCCACTCATGAAGCTCTCCCGGACAACAAGAAAACAATTCTTTTCTCTTCGGGGACCGAACCCCAGAAGGGCAAGGCAGCCAAGCGCTAGCAAGTCCCGACGGATCCTTTGTCTCCCCGCAACATAATCGGCGTCGAAGGCATATCGATCTCCAAGTTTTGATACGTCGGATTTGGGACGAACTTCCTCCTCTCGCCAAGGACTGATGGACAGGTGGTTGGAATATGGATGGCCCAACATCCAGGCATCCCTGAAGCTGCCAGGTCTGTGTAGATCCACTAATGCTGACTCGGGGTGCGGCGAACTGTGGACAATGGGTGACGCACGCGCTCAGACAACTGGGGAGGGTAGCACAAAGGATTGCATGCATCGCCCAACTGGTCAATATTGAATCCATCCTGGTTGGTGTGCCCATTGCCCATCGACTTCATCGTCCCGATATTCCGGTTTAAGTTCATGGCTCGGACGATCCGGTGGTACGGCACACCACGCTATGCCCTCCTAGCGGTGGCCCGGGGTGGATCAACACTGTAAGAGAGCCAACGGACCCCGCCGCTGGAATCCATCATGGCGCTCTCCTCTCCAAGGAGCCGCTAGCGCGGGGCGGCCAAGGTAGGTAGATACCGATATCAAATCCGGACAATTCAGTTCGATACCTTGACAAATGAAAAATAACACATCCTTTGTCACAAGCGTACTGACTACACTGCATTTAAGGATTAATGGTGTCTTGAAGCCCGTTGTACAGACGCGTGCAATTTCAATCGCAAACTGCATGTGTCCAACAATCCCCAGCCTTGGCAGACTCCATCATTCCGCAACTCGGACACACAGATGCGTCTCCCAACGCAACGTCTAACATGATGCAGAATCCCGTCTCCTCCCAACCGACCTCCTGTCATTTCATCCACAAACTCCCCCCCGAGATCCGGCAGGCCATCTACCGACCCATCATCGGGGCGCCCGAATACACCTCCACGTACGAGCGGCAGCTCGGGTACACGCGCATCCCGACCCCGGCCCTGGCCCGGACTTGCCGCCAGCTGCGGCGCGAGGTCCTCACCAACTTCCTCGGCGGGGCCAGCACCCTCCGCGTTGAGCTCTGGGACCTGCACGACCTGGACGCCCTCCGCCTCGAGGAGTGCCTGGCCCACTTGGGGCCGGACGCGGGGCTCATCGGCCGCCTCGCCGTCCACCACAAGGCCGACTTCTACCTGCGCCGCGTGGTCGGCCCCCCTTGGGGAGGGGTGCAGCACCACGAGCACGTCACCACCACCTGGGCGGAGACGACCTTCTCCGTCGTCGTCGGCGGTGGGGGCGGGGCCGGGGGCAGGAGCGGCGACGACGACGCCGACGCCGTCGAGGTGGACTGCAGCTTCGGCAGCGACGCCAACGCGGGCGACCAGCTCCGCGAGGGCACCACCTGCCGCTGCCCGCTGTCCGCCCGTCTGCCGCAGGCATTGTCCACCCCGCCGCCTCAGGGCTCCGGCGTGGTCCGGTGCCCGCTCACCTGCGCCCTGTACGGCTTCCTCGCGCTCATGGACGCTGAGCATGTCGGCAGCACGGTCGACCGGCACGGCACGCGGTCCCTGCGCCCGCACACGGAGCACGACTGGCCCCGCTGCGGGGCCTGCGGCCTGCGGAGGTGGTTCCTCGCCGGGCCCAGGTCCGCGTCGTCCATGAGGGCGAGACTCCTGCCGGGGGGTCGCGGGTGGGTGATGGAAGGCGGGGAGGGGGAAGAGGGGAACGGGGCGGCGGCGAGGGGCTCGGTCGTCGTGTTTTGCAGCGAGGCCGGGTTCGACTCGGGCAGCTGGACTGTGGCTGGTGAGGGTGGTGGCGGCGCCTCTGGCGGGCTGATGGAGGGGCGCGCTTCCGTGGCCGGGGGTTCGTCTCCCGGCTTGTTGCTGGAGCGGCGGGGGAGGAACCTGACTAGGGGAGGGGATGATATCCGCCTTGCGAGCGTGGCACTCGGGGAGAAGGGGGCTTCGCGGCCGTTTCCGGGGTGGTCGGCGACGAGGAGGGTTAGGAGTGCCTCTGAATGGTTCAGCACGCCTGGGGCGCCGGGGGCTTAGGGATCCCGCCGAAAAAAACATCTGTCTCCCGTAGCCGTCTTCGGTTTGCTGACTAACCTGGTCGTGGACTGTGTCCATTACCCAGTGCCCCAAGAGCTTGGGAGGCGGACAGAAGAGAGGACGGTAAGATGTAAGAGTCGGTATCGATGATAGATCCTGTCCATGACATAATTGCCTAACTGGCCGTCTAGGTTCCGAGCCTGCACTTGTTCATTTCCTAAATTCCGTGCCTGAAAACAAGCAGGCGTGGATTGGAGGTCTAGACCGTGAATCGAATGTCCAAATTGAGGTTGAACTATACCAATTCAGCGGTGAAAGTTCTTTTAAATCATCCAAGGATTGAGATAATTACCAGTACCCTATATGAATTAAACGGAGTGGCAATTATAATACATACGACCATAGGTGCCGGAAAGTACGGGATCCCGTCCGCTCTCCCCTAGTCAAACCGGTAACCGCTCGATTAGTAGTTGGGTCGGTGACGACCAGCGAATCCCGAGTGTTGTATGTTTTTGCAACCCTCATCAGTTTTGCCCGTCCATATATGTCCGTCCCCCTTTCCTTCATTATTTNAGTGTTGTATGTTTTTGCAACCCTCATCAGTTTTGCCCGTCCATATATGTCCGTCCCCCTTTCCTTCATTATTTTAACCTCTCATGGGATTTGAGTTCTTCACACACGGAATCTAAAATGTAGTGCCCAGCAGTTACATACCAGAGAAAATGCAAGCTAAGAGACAGCAATGTGTTGACTGATTACAGTTCCCACGTACGGTAGGCAACATCTGTGGCTTATTGACAAGAGAGGGCGCCAGTGGTCAATATGTTAGAGCGGAGAGGAACAGCTAACTCAGGGGGTTTCGTGACACAGTCACGAAGTTTTAGGGTACCCATCACAGCGTTAATATACTCCAGCGCCAGTTCTCGCCTTACACACGCCTCGTGCCTTATTTCGGACACTATCAGGCCAGTTGGAAGTAGGCATTCACCTCATGAGATGCTCCAGGACCTCGATCTTACCAGCTCGATGGCACAGAACAACCAGCATGGTCTTTGCAGGCGTGGTAGCCTAGTCCTCATAACTCGTTCACATAATTGCCATGTCAGCCAGCGTCTCAGGGGTGATGATCGTCTGAGCACCACTATGCCTTGCCTATCACCGGTTTGACCGATGGTCAGTTTCTCTACACCTCCCCTGCCGCCGGGCCTTCTGTCCTTCCTTGCTTCAAGCTAGTTATCCCGTATACTGACACCCCTCAGGGCACGCATCTCTGAGGACATTCGAGGCGACCCACGATACAATAGGTTCTCGCGAACATCACCATACTATATATAAGTCGACAAACTCCCTTCTTTGGCTGCAGCCATGGGCGGCAAAGGCCAGCTCAATTGCTTGCATCGTGGTGTTCGTGATCCTTAGGACGACTTGGTGGCATCCTCGATTCAACGAAACAAAGCTTTTCGCTGCCTACGGATCGGTATGTCCTTTTCGCTCATTTACAAACCACGACGGCACCCCGATGTATGCGATGCTAACACTGATCTTCTGGGCAAGCACTTGACTTTCTCTATGATATGGGGAGGCCGCAAGCTGTATTATTGGAGAGACCCAGACGCTCGAGGCTGGGTCCGCCTAGAGAAGGATCGGGGGCAACTGACAGACAAACTTCTGGCCCTAGACGACCTCTCGGAGAGAGCCGCGGACAGGACGCTCCAAAGCCCGACAATGGCAGTTCCGATGCAGATATTGCAGCCATAGCCAGGGCAGCAGCCGGCGGCGGGTGCCGGAACGGGGGAGATGGTATACAATTGGTCCGTCGAGGTGCGAAGAGGCGCGGAAACGTAAGTGGGCATGGCGACTGAGGCGGAGGTGGACAGAGCATAGAATCTTGGTCTTACCGCTTGCGAAGCTATCTAGACGCAATGAGCTCCAAGGTTAAAATACCTAGATAAGCTAGCCGGCGCGGTAGTCTCCCGGGGTTGTTGCAGTGTATTGCTGGATAAGCTGGAAGTTGCGTACTCGTGTATTACGCTTTCCTCTGGCAGGGCGGCCACCAAATGATTAGCAGGTAGGTAATCACAGTAATTAATTAATTAATTATACACAGGCTCTTCGGAGTTGAAATTTCGGAATTTGGTCGACGGAGAGATATCTCGGCTCTGAGCCTCAACGAATCATGGCGCTTATCCAGACAGACTACAAGGAAACCTCATGTCCTATCGCTGGGGCTTCATTGTGACGGGTCCCGGCTTCGTGCCCACACGCTCTGAGTCCACTCTTTGTGGTTCTGACTGGAATGGGGTTGCTGCGGCTTCTTTGTCAAATCCATCATCAGCCCGATTGTTTCTATGGGGATGTTTCTATCAAGACTTTTGTTGATTCGGTTCTCTCCAAAACAATCCGATTTCCATTGTCGAGACGTAGGCCTATATCAGTTTGCATATGCGTCGCCTCTTCGCGTATGTCGTCGACGGTAATTAATACTTATACACCCCAAGCCACCCCTATTAATTACTGCGTAAAATCTCTTAGTAAACTCAGTTCTGAGTACTGGAGAAATCATGTCTCATTCTAGCGATTCGAAGTCCGACAGAAAGTACGTCGTGCCGGCCACGGTGATCGAGGTGGCTATAGGTCCGCCGGACCCGCATAAGCGATGGGGCATACTTTGTAAGTCCTTCGACAACCTGCCGGCGCTGTTTATCGGAGAACTCGGGAAAATCGATGGGACCATCTCTTATATCATGGTAAATGTTGGAAACCCTAGGAGGGGTTGCCTGCTTGAACGCAGGGTAGAGCTAGACGGCGAGGCGAGAATCCCCAAGGAGTTAGCAAACTACCATTCAATGATGGGGGAAACTACGTCGCTCTCGTTTGTCGAGAGGGGAGGCGTTGTCACGGATGAGGGGATCGGAGACTCCTGTTGGGCATATGATAACCTTGGGGGCATGTCACACCTGGTGAGCCTCGCGGAGACAGCCGCGTTGGTTATCCCTGATTTTGTCGCCTTCAAATTCGCCAAGCAGGTGCTTGCGGCGATGAAGATAATGCACGATAGCCAGTTGATGCACCGCTCCTTAGATCTGAATAATGTCTTCGTGAACCAATCGGACGACCTCATTGAGCCAGACTTCCGCCTCGGCCACATTTGGCGGGCGGAGCTGGACCCGGCGTTAGATATGGCAAAGCAGAAATCTGAGGGGGGCATCAATGCACTGCGTGCAATGATGCATCAGGTGAGCAACGCCCTGGAGCCAGGCTCGAGGGCCTCAGTGGTGGACAGCGTGATCCGAGTCCTCCTCGACTGTCGGGACTTTGTCCAGGTGATTGAGAAAGTAGGCGAGCTGGAGTCTGACGCGCGAAGCGCTGACCCGTGGATGATAGAGAGGCAGCTGCTTAGCTTCGCGTCCCTCGCGGACATCCTCAAGGCTCACACGCCAACGCGGCCGCGCCTCTGGGCCACGCAGGCGGAGGCCCACAACGTGGCCCAAACCCTGTCTGGGGTATGGAGTGTAGTGTCTGTCGACCCCCTCACACTCGCCATAGATGGGGATGAGGGGACACCTGCTAGCATGACGCAGTGACAGAAGGGGCCCCGTTTTTGGGCCGCGCAGCCCTAATTAGAGCCCTGGACTGAACTAAATTATTAATAAACCTAGGAATGTGAATTTATTCCTCTTCTTTTTTCTCCAGGACCTAACAGCCGCCTAGAATATGGATTGGTAATTATGCGGCCCCTCAAAGGAATAGCGCCATTGAATGCGCCTCCTGCGTCGGATGCCGTCCAAAAATCCCGCAAACGGCAGCTCACACGACATGATTCTTCTCCCATCCCCAATAACGCACGCAATTCGATTCTCCCTCATACATATATTCCTTGATTGTGCCATGTGCTGGCGTCAAATTCAAGCCATGAAGAAAATGTCTCGATTAGAACGCCTCGACGAGGAGGGGTTGGAAACGTGCTTGTTTCTCCTCTTCTTGCTGGGCTTGCATCGATGCATCCAGATAAACACTTCTACCCGACCTGGCTTCTGAAATCAGAACTTCTAGAGAGTTGGAATGAGTCGTGTAAAACTTTGGGTGTCTGTCAGGGTGAACTCGGCTGCTCACCAGGTGCTGTCGCCACTCACCAGTGACCTCTCGCAGAACAAGACCCTAGTGAACAGCGAGGAAGGAACAATCGAGCTATGCTAACAAGTGACAAATTCAAACAATAGGTAGGTAATTAATACCTAGGTAGACTTCAGTATAAAATGACACCTTCCCCCCCGTGTCGTATGCTTCCCTTGGAGAGATATTCATTCTGGCCTCACATCGTGCAAGAGCTCCTTGTCCTTGTCAATCTCGAATCTCGAAAGAGAGCACCTTCCACGGTTCTACCCGGCAGTAGCACCGCAATAGTACGCGCGCACCACTCCTTCCTCTCCCAGCCGCACCACAACTGCAGCAATCCCGTCCACCCGGCAAGCATGGCAGCCCTTCAGCAGTACGACTGGATCGTCGGCCTCATAATCATTGCCTTCACCGGGTCCGCCTTCGGGAACGTTGCCAACGATGGAGCCAGCCCGTACGCCACGTCGGTGGCGGCCCGCACGCTGACCATGCCCCAGGTCGGCTTCCTCACCATGTGCACAGAGTTCGCCGGCGCCGTGGCCCTGGTATCCCGGGTGACGGGCACCACCATCAAGAACGACATCATCGACCTAGACCGCTTCCGCAGCACCCCATCCACCCTGATTCTGGCCATGTGTGCTGCGCCGAGTTCGCCAGCGCCTTTTGGCCCCTGCCGGCCACAAAGCTCGGATTCCCGTTCAGCACAACGCAGACCATTGTCGGCGCCTTGGTCGGCGTCGGCATTGCTGCCCAGGCGCAGGTCTCCTGGTCATGGACGGACGGCAGCGTCTCCTAAGTAGCGGCGTCATGGGCTAATTATTGCTCCGTGCATCCCGCTGCTGTCGCCGCTACCCTGTTTGGAATTTTGAAGTTCACCGTCTTGGAGAGAGACAGCTCTTTCCAGAAGGTGATGCGAGCCGTCCCATTCTACCTCGCCTTCACGGCTGCCGTCCTGGCCCTCTTTATTACAGTCCAGGCCCCAAGGGCCCCAAGCCTGCAGGATTTGGGCGTCCGTACGGCCAGCGGGATTGTTCTGGGGGTCTTCGGCGGCGCGCTGATACTATCATACGTCTTCGTGCCGTAC
Source organism: Pseudohalonectria lignicola (assembly GCA_003049395.1). NCBI lineage: Eukaryota > Fungi > Ascomycota > Sordariomycetes > Magnaporthales > Ophioceraceae > Pseudohalonectria > Pseudohalonectria lignicola. The sequence continues at coordinate 43,835 of PYSP01000292.1, forward strand.
GCCCACCGCTGATTAGTCAAGCAGGACACGAGTATCCGGACGAGGCACCTACTCCCCGGCTCCTTGCTGTAGAAGGACGACTGCTGGGTCCCCTGGCTAGCGAAGGACGAAAGTGTAGTGATTGACTACTACGCCAGCCCCTACGCACCGGCCCTTCCTGGCACTCGAACACCGACAGCCTAAAACGCCGCCGCAGATGCAGGAGCTGATGATATCGCTAAAGAGAAACAGGAAGCAAGTGGCCCAGAGGGGCTCAATAAGCCAGGAGTCGAGGGAGGGGCACAGACCAAGAGTCCTCCCACCTCCAACTAAGGGGACCTTGAACGGGGTTCCTAGGAGGCATTTCAAGCCACCAACAACGCGTCCGAGCTAGTACTGGTAGAACAGTACACCCGCAAGCCCGAGTCAGAAGAGCGCTTCCTCGCGCAGACCGCAGACCTCCCGCTGTACAACCCCGCCCGCATCTGGTCCTTGACCAATTACGTCCTTCCTCCAGGGCGTGACCTGGGACTGCGTCACGCACGCCTCGCTGGAGCTGGGGTCGGTGCGCGGCCGGGCCGGGCGGTACGACAACCGGGTCGAGCACCTGTGGACGTACGCGCAGGTGGCCTCGGCCATGATGAATGATGTCGATCGCGCACGGCTCCAACGATGGGGCCAACGCCGTGGGGCCCTGGGTAGCGGCCTACAACACGTCCCAGACGGGCACCATCGCCGAAGACTCGAGCGCTCCCGTGTGGATCCTCGTCATCGCGGGGGCCCTGCTCGGCCTGGGCTTCTGGTTCATCGGCCACCACATCGTCAGGGCCATGGGGAACAAGCTCACGCAGATGAGCCCGACCAGGGGGTTCGCCATGGAGCTGGGTGCCGCCATCACCGTGCTGATGGCCAGCCGGCTGGGCCTCCCCGTCAGCACCACGCAGTGCCTTATGGGTGCCGTTTTTGTGAGGTTGGAACCATCTCGTGTCGTGAGGCGCAGGCGAGGGAGTGAAACCCGTTTTCCGACGAGGCAGAAAAGCTGACCGAACTCTTTTGGGGGTTTCAGGGGCTCGCGATGATGAACCTCGACGTCGGCGCTGTGAACTGGAAGCAGCTGGGGTGCATTTTCTTGGGCTGGGTGTTGACCCTTCCCTGCGCGGGCATGGTTGCAGGTTTGCTGATGGCTATGTTATTGAACACGTCGCATTTTGGCTAACTCTGAGTCATGGTTTGACGCGCAGTGCTCTGTTATCATTTATCTTTGTGTCTTTGGGCGTTTGCTGCTAGGTAATTAGGAGACTTTGGGGGGCGGCCCGTAAAGGTCTGTTTGCACATTCCATGTTGGTAACCCAGATTTGGAACTTCCAGGGGTTTAGTTCCAGGGTTGAGGCCAAGCCGAGTAGAGAATACGGGATACGACTACGCGTACTCCGTCGTCCGTATCCAAAAAATTCGTACCTGCAAGTCCCGTCCCGCGGAGTCAGGGATGTGTGTGTGATTGGCTGGACCTGTCTCACTGTGGGGCTTCCATCGAATCTGCCTGACGCCGGCTTGTAACTAAGTCCTGATTATCTGGTTGAATAATTACACCGAACGCATAATAGCTCCCTCGGTAAAGGCAGGTGGTCCTGCTGCGTATTGGCAATAGATCCTTGGATATCGCCAAATGAGCCTCGAGGAGGGGATATCCACTTGACTCAGCCCCGTTGATCTGGTCGCTGGAGATCCATGGATGAAGATGCCTGCGCAGGTGCGTATGACATCAAAAACGCAAAAGCTAACCGTATCAGGAAGGGGAAGGGGGGCGGGGCGTTACTTGTACATCCAAGACAGCAGCACAATCTTAGCCTATATATAACACCCCATCTACTCCTCCAAAGTCCAAAGAAAACACACTAACCCAGCTGCCCATCTGCTGCCTTGCTTGTCCTTCCATTCGCATCGTCTCGATATCATGAGCCGCCACCTAGCCCTCACCGCTCTAGCCTCGCTGTGGACCTTCGGGGGACATGTCGTATCCATCCCGCATCTTCCAAGGCAGCACCAAAATGGCAGCATCGCATGGACCGCCTGTGAGCCATACATCGTGGAGATGGCGAAAGGCGTACCCGTCAAGTGCGGAACCCTTCAGGTGCCACTCGACTACTCATCCACGGCGGCTCGGAACTTAACCTCTGTTCACATCGTGGAGCTGATCAAGGTCCCCGCGGCGGTGTCATCGTCTAAGGGCACGATACTCTTCAACTTTGGAGGCCCAGGCGTGGAGGGTATTGAGAGCCTCGCCTCAGCTGCAGAATTCTACCAAAAGTAAGACACTTGGCAAGTCCAACATTCTTCCGTTCTATCACGCTATTGAGAGGCTAACGCATTCGTATCCTCATCTGCTATTAGTATTACAGGCCGCCAGCACGACATCATCAGCTTCAACCCCAGGTGAGAACTCTTGGCAGCTGGCGCAACGTGACATCACTTGTGAGCAACCCCGCAAGGAAACCTGCTGATACCCCCGTAGAGGAACCAGCAAGAAGCATCTCCGCTTCTCATGCTACAAGACCGAAGAGGAGCGCGCCCTGGCCAATATCCCCAACACGTACTCCGTTGGCCTCGATGCCTCGAACACTGCCCTTGGAAAGGCGTGGGCTGAAGCCAAGGTCCTGGCTGACACATGCTTTGAGAACGTTGGGGAGACAGGCAGCTTGGTAGGAACGGCCTCCACCGCCAGGGATGCGATGCAGATTGTTGACGCCATTGGAGAGGGAGATCTGATCAACTATTATGGTGAGCCCCTCGAGATGTGTCAGTCGTGGGGTAGCATGATCGTCTTGTGCGCTTTGCTAACGTCTACGCCATGGTCTCAAGGTATGTCTTACGGCACCGCTCTGGGTGCCACAATTGCTGCTATGTTCCCAGATCGTGTGGGAAGGATGGTGCTTGATGGGGTGTTAAACCCCCACGAATACTGGAACTCCCTGTAAGTGACGATCGATTTCCAAGTCCAGTCAACCGGCCGAGGCTCGGCCCCCGCCGTGACTCACTGATTGGTGATGTCTGACTCATGTTCTTCTTCTTAGTGCCGACTTTGGAATGTCTGTCTACACGGACAAGGCCTTCAGCGCTTTCCTAGAGGAGTGCGTCGCCGCAGGCCCCAGCAGCTGCCCCCTGGCAGCCAACAACGCTACCGCGCAGGCGGTCGAGTCTGCCATCTACGCCATGCTGACCACCCTCCGCGACTCCCCGATCCCCCTCCCGCCGTCTCTGACGAACCAGACGGCGTTCCTGGCCCGCACAACCGTCGATGCCGCTGGTCTCAAGAACCTAATCTTTGCATCCCTCTACCACCCCTTCATCATGCCCATCATGGCCGTCTCCCTCGCGGGCCTCCTCAGGGCGGCCCGAGACACCGACAACCCGGACCCGGCCGACCTCGCCGCGTTCGCCTTCTGGCGCAACCTCGAGTCCGGCATCTTCTCCGGCGTGGCGCAGGCCGAGGCCCTGCAGGGCATCCGTTGCGGGGACAAGCGCACCCGCGCCCCGACACTCGCGGGGCTCCGGCCCACCCTGGAGCGCGCTGGGGACGGGAGCGTCATCGGCGGCCTCGGCCCTGTCCAGACCCTGATCACGCTTCCTTGCTCGCGGTGGCGGCTTGACGCCAGGGAGCGTTATGAGGGCGACTTCCGGGTCAAGACCAAGAACCCGGTCCTGCTTGTGAGCAGCACGCACGATCCGGTCACGCCGCTCGTCTCGGCGCGGAACGTCAGCGCCGGGTTCGAAGGGAGCGTCGTGCTCGAGAGGAAGGGGTTTGGGGTGAGTGCAAATCATGATTATACTCGCATCATGCCCGCCATTTCCGGGACTCTTGGATGGTCAGATGGATTTGCTAACACAGGAGAACACCCGATTAGCACACTTCTATCAGTCAGGCCTCTGCATGCTCGAATAAGGCGATTGCGGACTATTTCATCAATGGGACTCTTCCTTGTCCTGGGAAGATCTGCGAGACTGATGCCCCGGTATTCTACCCTTTGTCGTGAGAGAGGACTAATGCTGGGTGGGGTCTCGTTTGGTGGAAGGGGAAAGAGGGGGGGAATATGGAGACCACAGTTGTCGACCTAGGCTGGTTCCCTATCCCTATATAGGGTGAGTATGTAGTTAACTAGGTTGCCTGAAATACACGTGCACCTTGTATATAAGTTCCTTCTTCTTCAGTGGGTATATCCCTTGTAATGCATCGCGAATTCTAAGCTCTTTTGACCTCGCCAACTCTTAATTTGCTTTGTCCAGGATAGATGCTGGGACAACAAGGGATCCTCGTCGCTTACGGTAGCACCAGCGCCGGCTACCCCATAAGCTGCGATGGAGGCTTAATCTAAATTGAATTCTCCTGATCCGAGCCTTCTGATCATCTCTCCTCAGAGATTGACTAACCCGTGACCACCCCAGAAGCCGTAGTGATAAATCAGCCCAGCTCTTTGGACTCAGGCAAGTCCACACGGCTACCGTTTGTCCAATCAATATCTAGTTTAATTGTTATTAGGTCCATCAAAACGCTCATTCCGTCCATCCAGGTCCTGCTCCATGCCCTTACGGCAGCGGGAGCTGCTACAACTCCGCTGTTCATGCCCTGGAACCTAAGCCTCTTCATTGCATCAGACGATACCGTCCGGGGTGGAAGAAGCCAGTCCATTCCCGGTCGGCTAGAGCATGTCGTGATGCCATTTACAGGCTTCAGGCCAGCATTCCGAGGGAGAGAAGTGAATAGCTCGGCACCTCTGAAGTCAATGACATCAAGAGAGTCAACTTCACGATACGAGGGTGGGCCATACAAGACTGTCGTC